>JAECUM010068537.1:0-25535 GCA_016617855.1 Megalonaias nervosa
CGAGTGGCCTAGTGGTTAGAGCGTCCGCCTTGGATGCGGGAGGTCGCCGGTTCAAAGCCTGGCGGAGTCATACCAAAGATTTTAAAAAATGGTACTAGCAGCTGCCTCGCTTGGCGCTCAGCATTAAGAGGTTAATGTTAGGACTGGTCAGCCTGGTGTCAGGATAATGTGACTGCGTGGGACATCATGCAACATGTCTGCGGTATGATGCCCCGGTGCTAGACATCACTATAAACTGTCACACTGCAGACATCGTAGCGATATGACTGAAAAATTGTTAAAGCTACGTTAAAAATCTAAATCACACACACACACACACACACACACACACACACACACACACACACACACACACACTGTTCTTCTACATAACACTGATGTTAGCTTGCTATATAGAATCTGGCCAGCTGGGGCAAATACCCATCTTGATGGAGAGAGTCAACATGATTTGCCAATAAGAATTGAAACAATGTCTACACGTCTGCTTTCTTGCACTCGACTAAAATAATCCAAGGTAAGACCACTCAAGTTAATCCTTTCGATTTTAAACCCACTCATTGAAGGAGTCTATAGTTTGCAGCCTCTAGATCCTCTTTATTTTGAACAGCACATGTGGTTGGTAATGCAGTTTTACAGTGCATGAACAAAATACCAAAAGCAGATTACAAAATGGCACTTAATAATGCGGATAATAATGCGGATAATCAGGCCAAGAAAGTATGCAGAGCTGTTTGGGGAGTTCATTGAACGCAACATTGACGTACTGTTCACTAATAAAGAATGTCGGTGTACAGCGCAACAGTATTCATAACTTTTAAATACAACTCCTAATTCCTTGAATACAGACGGTATGAATGATGGAGACAAGGTTGAAGCTTCCGTTGCAGCATCACTATGCACCATCGCCGCTAAGTATGCACTTCTGCTTTCTGTTCATTTACTGTCCAGTATTGGATATTATCCATATGCCGACCAACTCGGAGTACACATCGACATGATAACATAATTGCTAAGCTCAGTTAATGTCTTGATTGTAATTTGAATAAGTTACATTTTTTTCATATACTATATGTCAAAATGTGTTCAAGGGGACAGGAAAATAGCCCATTGTTATTAGAGCACTTCAGTTATCAGATCTTCAGTTTCGAAGGCGCGTAGTTTTGCACGTTGACAAGTTCTTCGGTTTAGGAGGTAAGTAACGCTTGCATGTAGTCTGCAATCCCATAATGCCTAATAGCAGGGATTGGTTTTGAAAAAACACCGGGTCGAAGTTCAGTTGCTCATGGCACCATGTAGAGCGAGTTAAACGAAAAAGCCTCCATTTTTACCGAAGTTACAAACATGCTAAAATTTAAAAAAGCTCGAGCTACATCTGTACAGATTCCCTCTCCGCACTCAAGGCGTTGCAAAATATTAAATTTGACAACCCGTTGACATCCAGATCTAACAGAAACATGGTATATAGTGAGTGTGTGCATTGGATGCATCCATAAATCATGATTGGTACATCTATTTTGAAGTACACTACTCATCGCGAACAAACGAAGGTAACAGATCTAGTTTTTACACCCGGATGATTCTGTTAAGTTTGGGTTTGGGGTTGGGTTGGGTTTGGGGGGGTATCGGCATTAGTTTCTTATGCTGTTGACTTGTTGACCTATTGTACCCTGATTTGTCACGATTCCCATATTGCTTTCATTGGGAGATAGGTGTCAGCAAACCGCCGTTCAAGAATTATGTTGTGTTAGATGGAATTCTTGTCGTTGATGCTGTTGCTATTTATTATTATTATTATTATTATTATTATTATTATTATTATTATTATTATTATTCCGTTAGGTCTCAAGGCCAACAATATCCTGTTGTCATTCTCACTGGATTCATCTCAACCTTATCAGCCACAGGTTGCAAGTAGTCGGATAAGTGGGCGAAGAGGAAGCAAAACCAGTGGTAAGTTGTGAGCACTTCCAAGCAAACAAGAAAATAGCAATATATTTAGCGCCCATCTTCACTAGCCAAGGTTATGATGTGTTAACACTATCAACACCTTGGTGGATCGATCAGACAATTTAGTGCTTCCGGTCTGTGAATTTCATTGGATCGGGCGGCAAGCCACTGTATCCAATCAAAATCAAGCTGTTCAAATTTGAAGACTATTCTCACATGAACGACACAAGGGGAGAACACTCAATTGGAATGGACTGATAAATAAGCAATTTTCCGCTGCCGGTCCGTGCTTGTACAAATATATCCCTTCCCTCAAATACACCTGTAATGGCTTCTCTAGTACATAGTCATACTTCGATGTTAAACTTACAAAGAATTATTTTGAAGTCAGTTGCCTCCACCATTTTGTCCTATGTACAAAGTAACTATGTTTAGCTGTTACACGCTGTTGGTTAGTTGGCATTACATACTAAGGGAGACAATTTATGAAATCAATAGATGTCGCTATGACAAAGCACTCTAATATCTGATCGATGCTGTAGATAGGGTTAACATATCGGAACCTTGGCTAACGAATATGTCTAGCGCCAAGCTACTCTTCTGTTTCATTTTGATATGCCAGAGCCTGAGGTTAACCTTTGCCAACAGATGCACCGTAATGTAATTTTTGTTCCGACTGCGATATTGTCATACCCTTTGTCAGTCAATCCTTGATTATATCTCCTTCTAAATAAGTGGATGGAGATTGACAAGACTCTGCATTCATGCTGCCTATGCGGTAAAATTTTGCGAAAGAGGTGAGGTCCTTGGCTCCCACCCCTGTGGTTCCCAGGAGGGGATCAAAGGTTAAATGTACAAACACTTCAATTACAATGACCGTTTAGTTTTTTAACAAACGTCATCTAGCATGAAGTCAAATCACGTACGTGACGGATTTGCATTATGACAGAGATGTCGTTAATTTTCATGTTTGATGCTTAAGGTTTTAGAGGCCAAATAGGATACATCTTAGAGCGATTCGCAGGCTACCATTTTTTTCCCTCGTAAACTATTCCTGAAGTTTCGTAATTTCAACATTTAATCTCTTTCTTCTTCTCCTTCTTCGTCGTCTTCTTTTTCTTCTTCTTCGTTGTCATCGTCGTATCCTCTTCTCCTCTTCCTCTCGCTTGTGTAAACACTGTAAGTCTGTTTTCTGCTGGAGGCGGTGGCGGCGGCTGCGGTGTCAACAATATTAAAGTTTTGAAAGTAACATTGTCATTTGGTGCATTCGTGTATACTGGGAGAATATCACTCATCTATGCCTTCAGTTCATAATGCAGTGGGACTGTCTGCCTCACCTGCTTAAGCAGAAAGTTTGTGAACAATCGTAACAAATTTTGTTCTTAACTTTTCAGTCTGAGTATCTTGTACATTTGTTGCTACATTCAACTGAAACTTCGATATTATATTATCATAGGCACAAAGTCTATACACTGATATGAAGGGAGTTCCTGTCTTGGGTGTCTTGCCCTACGTAGACAGAAACCGTATTTCATCGTTGTTACCAATGTTAAGATTTTGTTAAAATGTTTTTACTCACGTATCTTTAGCATCAGTTGTTGTATTGAGTTGAAACTTTGGGATAATGTTAGTGAAGGTCTAAAAGTTTATACTCCGATGTGCAAAGTTTATTTTGCCTATCTCACCTACTTAAGCAGAGGAATTTGTTGCATTACAAGTACTATACTGAAATAGGGAGACAGGGATAAGCGGAACACTAATTGTTGTTGTTATTATTATTATTATTATTATTATTATTATTATCATCTTCATTATTATTATTATTATTATTATTATTATTATTATTATTATTATTATTATTATTATTATTATTATTGTCATCATCATCTTCATCATTGTTAGTATTATCATCATCATCTTCTTCTTCATGTTCATCATCATCATCATTATTATTATTATTATTAAATTATAATCATTATTATTATCATCATCATCTTCATTATTATTATTATTATTATTAGTAGTAGTAGTAGTAGTAGTAGTAGTAGTAGTATTGTCATCATCATCTTCATCATTGTTAGTATTATCATCATCATCATCATCTTCATCTTCATTGTTATTATTATTATTATTATTATTATTATTATTATTGACAACAACGTAGGCATTCCAAATAAAGTGAAGAAATTACAACAAAGCAGAGGTCATAAACAGGGCTGGAATAATATCAAGGCTCCACGCAAAGCTCGCAAGAAGAACAGCCATCTTCACAAAAGCAAAAGCCAAAACTTAAGAGGCAAACGGTAATATATTTATTTACTTTCATATAGAAAATTCAATCTTCCCTACACAATTAAGATTGCATCCATTTTGAAATGCTGTTCCTTTCAGTCAATCAAGTTTATATCTATTTGCAACATGAGACGCTACAATCGCAATAACATGTCCTTCGTAGAGGATGTTAGAACAGTTATTCCATGACTTTATGTTTGTAATTGCCTGGCACAATACAAAGAGGATTTTGCACACAATTTTCCTATCGAGACATAAGCTTCAGATTGCTAACTGGTTAATTTGTTTCATCCAATATGAGTAACAGCAATCGTGTTAGAGAAAATCTATTTTATGCTGAAACCATCCAAGCAAATAATAAAGATTGCGGTTTGATTAATCTTTGTCTGTTTTACGATAGGATGAAGGGTTATCAGAATTCTTTAAGTGTTGCAAGTGTTCGTCGTTACACCCGTTCTTGGTTTTGGCCAGACCAAAGGGGACTATTCCGACAAATGCTGATCAACCAGAAACATGCTCTCTCTCTCTCTCTCTCTCTCTCGATCTCGATCTCGATCTCGAACAATAGGATATTGATTCCAGTCTGCCGTTTTGCTCCAGTTTATGCACCACGACTAATCAGGACGATTCCTGCTTATATAGACCCAAGCTTGCACTTAGGTGGAAACAATGGCGTTACGCGACCCTACCACCATCGCTAACATGGCCAACTAATGGCCAACGTGAAATGCGTTTCTGGTCTCTACACCGCCATAACCTAATCTATCACGTACTGAGAAGAGACTAGGAAGTAGAAGCCACAAAAAACTTCTAAAATATGAGAAATATCAATAAATAGACCACGGAATAAATTTTCTTTATTGAGAAAATACAAATAAATCAACCACATAGCCAAGCTGCAACAGAATTCTTAACGCCATTTACCTAACCTCGATGTCATTAATCATTGTCATTTGATGTTACAAACGTACAAAGCTTGCTGGGTAAATCAGCCAGTTCATTTGTCTGTAATTGGATGATGTCTTCTACGCCTCCAGCTCACTAAATGTACAGTTTTATATTTTTCTTTCAGAGTTCACAAAAGGAGGACTTGAACAAATTTTGCCCAACCATCAAATTTATCCACCAGATGCATCTGCGCTGTGTACCATATTTTATTTGGCAAGTGCAATTACAACGATGGAAGTGACGAAAGAAGTGTTAGTACAATACTGAGACTCGTAGGAGCTTACTTATAAAATGAGTTCATGATAGTGTTGTATCAAGATTTACTTTTCTGTTCATTGACAAGTTTAGAGTCGGTTTAAGGGTTATCTTTGATTTAGTATTATACTTAATTTGTAATCAGAAAAAAAAACATATCCGTAAGACACCTAATAAGTAATGATAAATTATTATAAATTACCCACCAATCACCTTTACACCCGTTCACCTACTCCCTCCCCTCCACTTACAAAAGTCCCCATCGACAAGAAATATCCAACGAATGCAAAATAGTAAGTGATATTTAGGTTACTGTTGCCACCTGAAGGATACCAATTAAAGCGGTCGAACGCGAACACTATCTGGGATTCCTTAAAAAGAAATGTAAATAAACTAAAATACTTATATTGGTGAACTTACACCCTCTCTGCATTGGTAAGAGAGGAAATTCTCCTTCAAAAGACCCCAGGAGAAAAAGTTCACAATAATATTAACTTGGTTTTCTATTGCATCCCAATCTTTGGAGAACCTGCCACGATGATGTGTGGTAACTGAGACTGGTACTAATCTATAAACTCTACTTCTAGTTCCTCTGCACTGAGTGCAGCAGAGCACGTGCTACATCGATTTGTCGTTTTTGGAGCTTTCTCGAGTTAGCAAATGTACGCCTTTTATGCTTCAGTCAGTATCAAGGATACTGTAATTTCTACAGTCGTAAAAGTTGCTTTCTGCATGCAGCTAAAGTTGTAGTAAACAAAAATCTAAAACTAGGTCGCCATCTCATCATGTACACGTTTTTGTTAAGATTTGGTTTTAGGTTTGGTGCCCAGAGAAAATCATGCCAATCGCCAGACAGTCACACATTGACAAAGAGTTCATGATGTGTACACCAAAAGTCAACGGCGTTTGTACTGTTGACATTTATCGTCCGTACATTAATGTCCAGAACACAATATGCAATTTGTATATTTAAGGTCAGTTTCTTGTTGGGTCGGGAAACTTTTGAGCACAACACCACCATACCAAAAGTAGACCACTGTAACTTTCTTTTCACGCTCCTCAGATCATGTACATTTCCACATCGAGGTCTGCCTGTGGGGCACTGTTGCATGTACAGTGGTGAAAATAAATATGAACACGCGTCCTGAAGAGTACTAGAGTACCACACCCACAAACAGGTCACTGTAAGCTAATTTTGCATGGTCCATTGATCACCTAAAGCCGAGGTGGCTCAATGGTTAAATAACTGGACTTGTGACCATCAGATCAGCCTGGATCGGCAATCATTGTGTTTTCCGGTAAGGTGTTCTGACTAAGCTGGTCTCGGGATAATGACTTCACTGTGTTGCTGTACCATAAAAAAGCGACCAAACCCAAAACCACTGATCGTATAAACGTATCATGTTTATGCGAGTTTCTCAGACTTTACTGCTGTTACCGTCACGATACGTGACATCGGTCACTGTGGTCAAGTATGTGCACTTGATGGATATATGCACACCCTTGATATTATGGCTTTTCTTGTACCTGTTACTACTTGTACAGCCTTCGGCGCCGGCAGGATTTTTTGCAAGGGATGGGGGTCAGTCAGGTCACGGCCGGGAGAGTTAGTATAGTAAGCAGTCTGAAACGAAAGCTAATATTTACTAAGAGTTTTGAACAGAATCTTGTGACGTATTTTCAGCTTCATTAGCATGATTAAACTTGTCGGAATATATATATATATATATATATATATATATATATATATATATATATATATATATATATATATATATATTTGTAGTATGATTTCCAGGGGGGTCACGTGATCCCCCTTGACCTATGCTGCGGGCGCCCATGTCAGCATACATCCTAAAAAGTACAGCATCATTATGTCAAGGAAAAGAGTAATTGTGACCTACATCGATCACTTGGTTTGTCTCAATCATTACTCTGAAGTCATATTCTTGAGTGTTGACAAATACAATACTTTTTAATTAAAAAATTCTCAAGCGAGCATTTGTATCTTCTAATGGCTTGATTTCTTTTTAAATAAGGCGGCGGTGGGGTGGGGTGAGGTGTGGCATTTTAATGTCGTTTGAGCTCGAACCACTGGATTAAGAGACTTTGTTCTTCGCCGACCGTTTAACCCATTCAAATATAGGCACTCGCTCATCATGAAGCGAAATTTGTATGTTGTCGGAAAAGCACCCGAACCACCGGTACCACAGCAACGGTAACCAATTATCGCTGCAACGCTAATTTTGTTTATGTAACGGAAAGTTTTGCATAAACGAGATTGCAACGGTACTGGTAGTTTGAGGGGTGGAGTTAACCCTTTTTTGCATCCTCGGCGTTTGTATCATTGCCGTGGCTGCGGGTTCTGCTACAATTGCATTTTTTAAAATCTTGTATATGAATCACGGCCATCTAGGTACGAGAGGATCTTAGGCTAGGGAAGCAAAACGGTTATCATGGAGTTCTATTATAAACTGGGATTCAAAATTTGCAAACTTTGACGTCAGTTTGGAAATTTTGCGGCAGCGGTGGTACGGGAAGTCTTAGATATATTCATGGTATGTTAATCGCTAGAAGAAAAATTGTAGTCTAAAATCATATTTGCACACCATGCTGCACGTGCTCGTCAGTACTATTAAAATCACCTCATATTGACTCGTCAGGCTAATGTCCGCAGTCTCGTTGAAATTTGCTAAGCTACTTACAGCTCTCAAGCCTTTAGCGTCTAGACGTTATACTTGGATCGATGCTTTGTCATATACCTTAGCGCCCATTAGAACCCGATATTATAAAGTAGTCTAATAAAAATAAAAAACATAAAAATGTCGGTTATTATTCATTTTCTCTTCTTAATACAATATCGGAGAGAATGAGAAATTCACCGCTGTTCTCATTTAGAGACAGAGTTGTTTTTCTTGATCTTTTTACCCATTCTTTTATTTTCTTTCGTTCGTGCTTTTTCAGGAGAGAAATATGTGAAGCCTAAATCTGAACTATAAACAATCTTAGCATTTCGGCACTGATCTCTCGTGTCGACATCTCTCTCTCTCTCTCTCTCTCTCTCTCTCTCGTTCGTTCGTCCATTTCTTTCATTATCCCTTTAAAGTTCAATACAATAAAATAATTTACTAATTACCCGATAATATACAAAAGTTATTGTGCCATTTTAGTAAAGCCTGTACGGGGTTGTAACTGTCATTACCATTGATAAAACGCGTATCAGTTTTGTAACGACGCGAAAGAACACAATGTGTTCATCGAATCATCACGATAGATATGGGACCTATTGGTACACCGGATTAGTATGCGTATTGTAAGACAACTTGATTGAGGGGCACAAGTGGGGAATCCAAACAACAGAGGACGATGACGACGATGATGATGAAAAAATCAATGATAATAATAGCTGCAGACTATCGTGTGCTGAAAAATGGCGTTAAGCCCCACAACAACAACAACAACAACATAATAGCTGCAGAACCAAAGAAAAATGCAACACTGTATCCAAAAAGCAAATATTCATATGGACTTGAAACTACGAGGGTTATTTAATATACATTATAAAACAGTGTACTGTCATATAGGAGATGCTAAAGATGAAGAATAAAGTAATCGAATAGCATTCGCTTTTCCACTATAGCCCGTAATTACCGATGACATGACATCCGGCAGGCATTAAAAATAAAAATAGGTACAACATTTATGTACACGTGTATTTTAAATGTCAAATCACAGCATAGCTTGTGTATAAAATTATATTAATATTATTATAGGTTCATTTGGTGAAAATCTAAAATGTAGATAATAAATTTACCACTATCAAAATTATGTATTAAATGATGTCATGCATTAATTCACCTCAAAAAACGCAAAGAACTAAATATTATGGATGAAATCGTGGGACATCTCAAATTTATCAACTTTTCATCATTGTTGACATACAAATCTGATCTAATACGGTCTTTGTATCTTATTAAATATAACTGGTTATTTTATTTGTTTTTTTTTTTTTGTTTTTTTTTTTACTTTGAAAATATAGCACGCACTTGCTGACATAGATAGAATTTAAGGTTCATTTAGAAAAAGTCATGGCTGCGATTTTATTACCCGTGTTGAACCCCATATTAATGTGTTAGTAACCATCGCTGTGAGAAGTCCATGTGTTGATATTAGTACTCGTATATTTTACTAACCCAAGTATATCAGTAACGAGGGATGACAAACGAAGTCGGATTAAACGATTGACAGATTATCACTGATTAATGCGTAACTGGACAAGGACTTAGCTGGATATACGCATTCGAATATGGAACCAAAGTAAGTATTTCTTTTCCGAAAATCTCTTACGTTTGCATGTTATTTAATGTAGATCTTTCGACCATTCATTTGGACCAAATTACACCTGATCATCCAATAGTTCATTCATTTAAAACTATTCTTAGCAAATTGTCTATTACATGAGAAGGTAATATAATAGCTTTTTTCGGTGACCTTTTATTCACATGAATACATTTCAATCTGTTAAATCGATAATGATCTCACACGAGCATTCCCTATATGTACACAGGTGTAGTAAAACGAAGTACATGTAATAAATTGCTCGATTTGGCCTGTGAACAATAGTTCCAATAGTTTTGATAATTGAGAAATACGTCTTAATGGCTACAGTAGAATTTAGTTTGAGTGTTTTGTTGGAAAAGAAAAAAAAAAAACTTTAATTTTATGCATTGTTTCATGTATTCCATTGCTGAAGGGATAATGCAAGATGTGAATTTATTTAGTTGTACATAAATAGCAAATAAACAGTCGGACGAACATGTTGGAGACTGACCTAACTCCCGTTGCACTAAAAATATATATAACGGCTCAAATGATAGACGGATTTCCGATATAAAAACCAATTACTGTTGTTACTAGATAACATACTGAATGGGGAGTCGGTGTGATCAAAGGCAATATTACTCCTTGAAAATTGACACTTTCCCAGCAATGATAATCTTGATAAGAGACGTCAGTCAGTTTTCCACTTGAAATCCTAGCTAAGTGTACATTCCCACATGAGAGTACAGCCAAAAGCCTCTCGGTAACCCGGATAAAAGAAATGCAATAAAGATGAAACATTGCTTATATTCATAAATGTATTCATTGAATTTAAAATATAGATTTAATATGCAAATCGGACTACATTTTACTGGACATGGCGGTATACACTGGGCAATGCATAATGACTTGCACATAGTGGCATCGGCTGTAAAAAAATTTCCATTGCTGTCTTAAATGGCGGGGTATCTTTGTATCACGAGACCTTCAGCAATTACATTATTGATTCTGTCCAGTTCTCGGTACACTAAATAAAATTTATTTACTGTAAATAAAATTTACCTACAAAAAATATTTAAGTTAATAACGCATTGCTGTGAAACGACATTCAATTGGTGAATTGGATACTCAGAAGTTTCTTTGTTGTTATAATGCAGAGCTTCCCCCCTCCCCCCACTGTGTCGTCTGAATAGGTTTTATTCCGAAGCAATTGTATATGGGATGTTTATTTGTTTTCCGTATGTGCGTGATGTTTTTTGTTTTCCGTGTGTGTGTGTGTGTGCGTGCGTGCGTGCGTGCGTATGTCCTTCTCAATCTTGTCGTCTGAATATTTTTTATCCCGATGCATTGTACATTGTATGTTTTTTGTTTTCCGTGTGTGTGTGTGTGTGTGTGTGTGTGTGTGTGTGTGTGTGTGTGTGTGTTTCCTTCTCAATCACGCCAGCTACGATAGATCATAATTTTCGCGCATTCTCTCTTGGTTAACGCATTCTTTCGTTCACTACTACTTTCAAGCTTTCTTTTTCGGTGGGTAACGGCATCGAATAAAATTGCATATAAATAAGTATATATGTAAGCACAGAAATAAACTGATTTAATATGCAACAAACCAAGCAAATAGATGCATTGTTCAATAGATCAATAAATAAAATTATGTTAAGCACACATGTAACTGTCACATTTTTAACGGAGCTAAAGGCTGGACAAATAACTATTTTGCCTATCAAAGGTGTATTCACAATATTTTTGCTAAATGGAAATAATTAGGTTGCTTCACGAAAGGATGGTGATTATTACTACAAAATTAAAAAAGCAGGAATAAAAATATGCAGATGATAAAGATACTTGTGAAAACAACATCTCTAGAATCCTTTCTCACATTTTTGAAAAGAATTCATTTATTAACTTGATAATAGCAAGAATCGTGATTTACCTGTTATAAACTGCTTGAAAGAAAATGATTTTCTCCCCAAAAATTACTTGTATGACAAAATTGCAAAAATTAGCCCAAGAATTTTGTAAAACTACATTATTCTGATAAGTAATTGTTTTTTTCCAAACTAAATGCATTTGAATAATTTTTTTTAAAAATTGTCAAGAATGGAGAAAAGTAATCATAACTGCCACAAGCTTATTTGTTTATAGTTTGTGAAGGAGGTCAGAAATGAACCTTTATGCGTTTCTACTGAGGTCAGAAATGAACCGTTATGCGTTTCTTCTGAGGTCAGAAATGAACCGTTATGCGTTTCTACTGAGGTCAGGAATGAACCGTTATGCGTTTCTACTGAGGTCAGAAATGAACCGTTATGCGTTTCTACTGAGTAATTTTCAGATGACTGGGGCATTTTCTTCTTTTTATAGATAGTGTGTCAGATTTCAGAAATTTTAAGTTAATGTTTGAAAGCATATATTAAATAAATATTTAAATCCATATAAATTAAAGGAAAAGCTGGATTACTGCACGACTAGTTTTCAGAAATACGGAATGATGGAATTAAATGGACTTAAACCTCTGTGTCCTCATGAAAGTGTCATTTTTTCATTACCGTTTAAGTTTGTTTATTAGAAGTCAGGTCAAAATGCAAACAACATAGACCATGGTTTGCGTCGCACAATGTGCCGGCAGATAATTGCCTATCTTGTTTGTTGTACAGGTTGCTTCTAAGAAACTGTATAGACCCAGGTCTGCCGGTGCATTATGAGTAGTGATAGGGGCCACTATAGGTACTATGGGGACATAATGTTAAAAAGGGGTATAACGAATATAGGGACAATGGGAATTTAACATGGGGAATATTGGGCCACTATAGGGACATTGGGAATTCAACAAAGGTTGGGACTGTATACGGACAATAGGTATGGAACAAGTGGGGTGACGTCACGGTACTGGACATTGGCAACAATGTTGCAGTTGGCTGACCTCAGTTGGGCGAAACAATGACAGCGGGAGAAAAAAGCTATAACGCTTGGCGGGGCGGGACATCTAACTTTATATAACGCTTGGCGGGGCGGGACATCTAACTTTATATAATGCTTGGCGGGGCGGGACATATAACTTTATACAACGCCTGGCGGGGCGGGACATATCACTTATAGACATAGACAAACAAACAAACAAACAAAGACACAAATATGGCAAGAGAGCAAATCTTTTCTAGACATATGAGTGGCCCTGAAAAGGGACTTTGGTGTTTCTGTTAACACCATTCAGTTAACATATAGGGCATGGCACGGATCTTCTTCTCTTCTTCTAACTTCGTCTGACTTCTGGACCGTAGATTAAGACTCTCTTCAGACAGCCTCGTCTCTCCACATAGATCCTCCGTTTCCAAAGGGCCGTCTCGGTGATCTGGGTGATAGACCTTGATGATTTGACATATATGGGATAGTCCGGGTGAAACATCATCAACGATAGAAGGACAGACGATTCTACGTTAGTCCACATCTTGTGACGAGAACAGGTAAAGGGAATGAAGTGAACCGCGGTTATTTATAGTCTAAGAGCGGATCGAAACGGATTGTTTTTTCACCAATCCTAACAGGCGTTACAAAATTCAGTCACAGTGTGGAGTCTGTCTTCCAATCCGAAGAGAGCTACCTGTGACGTCACATTCTCTATATAGGTGAGCTAGCGTCTGTGCGCAGTGAATCCATGCGACAGAGTTAGAACATGACGGAAACTAAGAAGACGATGAATTGAGGTGCTCCGGCCGTGGAGACGAGAAGTGATGGCATAGCAGCGGCTACCAAATCAAACACGGTCCTACTTCCAGAAGAGACCGATTTTAACTAGGATTTAGTGGATTTTCTCTCTTCTTCGCAAGAATTTGTTCCGGTGCCAGTACCTTCGCCACCTTCTCCTTCCTTACCACACGTCAAGGATTTTAAACAGAGACAGATAGAAGAATTGGAGAAATTTTTGCAACAGCAGAAAGAAGCAGAACAAGCTTTTCTCCTTCAACACCAACAGAGAGAAAAAGAAGGGGCAAGAAGAAACCGACAGGAGGAAGAAAAAGCAGAGAAGAAAAAAGGTCTAGGAGAGAAGGAGGACGGTGAAAGTCAAACGGTGACGGTACTCTTAGACATTTTGGCACAGTTAAGGAGTCTGAAACAAATGTATCAGACTTCTTTAACACGACCCAAGAGAAAAAGACCTTCCCGAGCCAAATAGCCCAGCCCCGTACACACACCAACTACGCCTGAGATACCCACCCTATTGATTTCTACCTAATCATCGACAGAAGCAGGTCCAGAAGTAGGCCTTTGCTGTGGCAAAGGGATAAGGCAGTTATAGCTCATTACTTCTCGTTCCTGAGTTTGCTGTTTTAATAAAACAAACACCCAACGGTCCTTTTCAGAGACACCCACCTCTCTCAAAAAGAGATAGTATTCAACTTGCCAAAATCAATTAAAACTCAAAATCTCTTTTTACCCCCATGATGTACGTGTGTGAGTGTGTGAGTGTAGCTTCTTATTCTAAATAATCAAAACCGAGAGACTCTTACGTTTTCTCTCTGTTATAGTCTGGTAGAAATCTACAATCCAATGTCACAACACATCACTTTAAAAAGTTAATTAGCTTCTTCTTTTTTTGTCTTTTCACTCTCTCTGCTTTTTGAATTTCTTCACTTTCACATGTTTTTCCTCTTCTTCCTCACTTTCTTCTCGTCTTCTTTTCTTCTCTTTCTTGACGTGTCTGGGTTCTTCCCATTTGGAGGGTACCTCTTCTTCCTGTTCTGAACCCCTCTCTTCCTCCTGCTCCTGTTGTTTCTTAGGGCAATCTGAAGACGAATGTCCTTTCTCTTGACATTGATATCTTGACTTTTGTCTCTGTTCACACTGGTCTTGCTTTGACGTTGTAGACATGCAGAATAACAATGCCCTTTCTTCTGACAGATATAGCAAGTATCTTGACTTTTATCTCGAGAGGAGGGGGAGTAGTCCGTCGGCTTCTCTGAAGAAAACCTTTGTATGACACCTCGCAAAGCTCTGATCAGAAGTTCGATCTGTGTGGGCTCTTCCATCCTTCTGGTCGCATTGAGAGTGAAATGAATACTTGGAGGAAAGACACTGACACATTATATAGGGAAGATACTGGCCTTACATTGATATATAGGGGACCATGGCGTTTAAAATGTAGTCATTTGACCTTTTTCACTCAAGATGAAACGATCACACCATTTCGTGGCGAAAGGAGAAGAAAGAAAGAGGCAGAAACGTGACCTATCGCATCGCACAGTAGCTGAAGTCTTGGTCAGAGGAGTGAACCAGAATCCAGACCCAGAGAGTCTTCGTCGAATTAAAGTCCACCACCACCAGTAACCCCTGAAAAGTACTACCACATTCGAGAGACGGATAAACGCTCCTCTAGAAAATTTAGAACCACGGCCTACACGTACACTGTGAAGTTTAAAGAGTTCAAGTCCGACGTACCGTTGGAGAGAGCAGAAGAGTTCATCACCGATGTGTGGGTTTCTTTGTTAACCACACTGAAACGACAATGTCAAGCCAAAGAAGACGACCGCTTGACACTTTCCATTCATCACGACAGTCTAAAGTCCCCCGTTTGGATCGAGTCTAGCAGGCCATCAGAATTGACACCTTCCAAAGTCATCGACAAGATTCAACACGTGCAGCAGTCGAACGACATGTTTCACGTCAACGATGGAAAAGCGACACTGTACATGGCTCGCCTTTCTCTTCCCAAAGGGACCGGACGTAAAAAGTTATTGGTAGACGACCTTCTCAGCATCAAGCGCAGCCTCGTTCAAACAAATTAACAACCCACAAGACAAGATGTGTTTAGCCAGGGCTTTCGTGGTGGGACGAACGTATGTCGACAAGAACGACACGGTAGAATGGAAAAGAGCCTAGGAGAACATTCGAAAATCGAACCGAACCAATCAACGAAGAGAAGCAGAACTCCTGTTACAACAAGCAGGGCTGTCCAAAGACACACCCTGTGGCAATCCTGAAATGCAAAAATTACAAGATGTATTGGCTCCACGCTACACCTTCAAAGTGCATCCTCAAGAAATGCGCGGACCTCTGTTGTTTCGAGGCAAAAATTTCAAAGACGGAAAATACATTCACGTCTATCATCACGATGAAAATTTCGATGCCATTACCATTATCACAGGATTCCTGGGATACAGGTATTATTGTGAGAAATGTGACTATGGCTATAACAATTGAGAGCAACACAAGCGTTGTGGATCGAAATGTGAGAGATGTTTAGCCCCAAAACCTGTCTTGACGAAGGACAACAACTAGTGCATTGCCCAACTTCTCAGCGCACGTTTGTCTGCCCAGCCTGTTATACACAAGATTTCAAGACGCAAGGTTCACAGCGGAAAAGTGCTTGTCAACTCCTGAGATTGTGTCCTGCTTGTAGACAAGGCATACGTACCAATAGTGCCAAGTTACACGTATGTCGAGGAAAGAAAAGATGTCACATTTGTCACTAAATCGTGGACTAGGAACACGAATGCTACATTCAAAAAGACCATTCCAAACATTAAGAGGAAGATGACCAGAAGAAAGGCAATTTCATCTTTTTCGATTTCGAATGCATGCAAGAGACCGACATTCACATTCCTAATTTCTGCGTGGTTCAACGAGCGTGCGAGAAGTGCATCCAAGAACCAATCTTTAGTCATTGCCCCCACTGTAGCAAGATTTCTGGAGGACGTGAAAAAATCTTACGAGTACCGAACATGCTGACCGATTTCGCCCAATAGATCTTAGACCCCGTCGGCGAGACATGGAGCCAAGAGGACATCGAACATTATGGAGATTGCCATTGCTATGCCACGGTGATGGCTCACAATTTCTCGAGATACGATGGGCAATTTCTTCTGAAATACTATACGGAACAAAGCACCGAACGTCCTAAAGTCACTTTGAACGGAGCCATAATCATTTCCATGCAAGTGGGACAAGTGCAGTTTAAAGATTCAATGAGTTACTTGGCCATGCCATTGAGTCGAATGCCTAAAACGTTTGGAATGACAGAAATGTCCAAAGGCTATTTCCGCACTTTTTCAATACCGATGTCAATCAACACGCAGTTCTGCTCACAACAACGACCCCGACAACATGCGCACCGAAGAACGAGAAGCTTTCTACGCCTGGTACCACTCACACGCCTCGGACCCCTTGGACTTTCAGGAAGAAATGTTAAAGTATTGTCGTTCCGACTTGGACATTTTACGGCGTTCCTGTGGAAAATTTCGAGAACTGTTCATGGAACACGGAGGGATCGATCCTTTGAAAGAAGCCTGCACCATTGCTAAAGCGTGTTCCTTAGTGTACCGCCAACGATTCATGTCCGAGAAAACCCTAGCTCTCATCCGCCCTCAAACGACGAACTTTGTCAAACGTCAATCATCGGTCAAAGCCCTACGCCGGCTACATTACTTGTGCGACAAGGAAGACATATGGATCCAACATGTCCGAAACGGAGGAGGTGAAAAGACCATCGGACCGTATTCAGTGGATGGTTTTGACTTAGAAAACCCCAAGATCGTGTACGAGTTTAACGGTTGCTTATTTCACGAATGCCCCATCTGTTACCCTCAACGCGACACTAAAAATCAGTTTTTACAATGTACCATGGAAGACTTGTACTAGGCCACTTGTCAGCGGCGCCTGAAGTTAGAAGATCAAGGATACCAAATGGTGTAAATGTGGGAACACGATTACGATCACCGTTTGAAAACCGATCCCGAGTTTAAACGCGTCGTGGAAAGTTACAAGCTGGTGGACCCTATGAACCCGCGGAACAGTTTGTACGGAGGACGGACGAATGCCAACTGTTTGCTGTACCACACCGACGAGGAGAAAGGAGAAGAAATCAGATACTTGGACGTATGTTCGCTGTATCTTTACGTGTGCAAATATCGTCACTTTTCTGCAGGGCACCCACAATTGCTGACGGAACACATCGACCTGGACAACATTCGACAATACGAAGGATTGATTAAATGTAAAGTCTTGCCCCGCATGAACTTGTACCATCCTGTTTTACCTCACTATTTTCAAAGAAATTGATGTTTCTCTTGTGCCGTTCTTGTGCCGAAACTTGCAACCAAGATTAACCTTGTCAGCACACTCAGGAAGAACGCGCCTTGACAGGAACGTGGGTCAGCATAGAATTGTTTAAAGCTCTGGACAAGGGATACCAACTGTTAGAAGTGTACGAATTTTACCACTTTCCTAAGACAGAACAGTACCACAAGGTTGACGTGACTCAGAAAGGCATTTTTGCAGACTACGTGATGCTTTTTTGAAACTGAAACAAGAAGTCGGCGGCTATCCTTCCTGTTGTCACACTCCCGAAGACCAAAAGAAATTCAAAGAGAAATACTTGGAACATGAAGGCATTACTTTAGACCATATAGAGATAAACAAAGGAAGGCGATTGTTTGCTAAAGAGATGTTGAATTGCTTGTGGGGCAAAATGGCACAACGACCGTGTTTACCCAAGACTGAGTATATGTCCGATCCTTCCCGCTACTTCCAAATGATTCACGGGAAAACCAAATACATGAAACACGTGGACGTCCTTCGTGAGGACTTGATCCTAGTCAATTACGAAGAAGAACTGGACTTTGTACAAGCCGACGAATTTGGAAATGTCATCATTCCGACCTACGTGACAGCCCATGCTCGCTTAAAATTGTACGAAGCTTTAGAACTGTTTGGAGATCGTGTGCTGTATTTTGACACGGACAGTTGCATCTACATCGATCGCCTAGTTCACCGACACCCTGACATCGAAGGAGACCGTTTAGGAGCTTGGACAGACGAGCACCCCGACGACAAGATTCTAAGTTTTGCATGTGGCGGTCCCAAATATTACGCCTACGAATACCGGAACCAACAAGGAGAAGTGCACATCGAGTATAAAGTGAAAGGATTGACTCTCAATTATCGCACCAGTGAAGTGGTGAACTTTGGCGTGCTAAAAGAAGCCTTGCAATCTGGAGAGGATCAACATTTTAAAGTGACCACCTACCAACCGCACAAGATTGTACGTTTACCCACACACCAAATCGTCAGTCGGCCTTTGGAAAAAGTGTATCAAATCGTGTACCAGACGCGAGTGCGACTTCCCAACCACTTCACTTTACCGTCGGACACACTGGTATAAAAAATATGGTTCCAAGACAATAGTCACCAACAAGAAGGATGACTTCGACACAGCAAGAATCGATTGTGAGACCCACTGAGAACTCCAAGTTCAAACCATACCATTTTCCTGTCTTCTTGCCTGACTATTGTAATTGTGCCAATCGATTGGAAACGTTTCAAAAATGGCCTACAGATAGGGACGGATTACCTACTGCGAATGTTTTAGCTAGAACAGGATTTGTCTACTTGGGACCTGAGACTGGATTGAGATACGAAGTACGGTGTTTCAGTTGTGGTCTGAGGTTGCGTATGGATCGATGTATCTATAAAAATTCAGCTATTCTGGAACATACTCGATGGTCTCTGCACTGTCCTTACATTTATATGGCCTTTCCACCCATCACACTACGGTACCTTTATGACGGTACCATAGAAAAGGTAGTACCGTTGTCCAGGAAGAAAACAAATGGAAGACTTCCAAACCTAGGCATAAAAAAGGAAAGATGTACAAGCTCGAACCGTCATTTCGACTAATATAAAAAGGGACAACGTCCAAGACCGATAGTTCATTGTAACTACAAACACCAAGCGAGAAAGGCAAATTCTTTCAAACAGACACCATTCAAGTTCGGAGATTCTCAACTGGAGTGCGATGCTATGCCTTGCGATTGCAGGGATGCAGTACGCTGTGACCTCAGCGATTCAGTATCACATTATGGGAACTTTGCTATGATTACTACTACCATACCTACCATGGAATGTGATGCTGTCCGTGTAAAACCTGACGGATGCGAAAGCGATGCCACTCGTTATCATACACGTTTTCGCTTTACTGGTTTTAGTTGTCGATGTCATCATCCACGCGAAACCTTGCGATTATTACCCTATGGATGTCATCCAACCATAAGCAAACTAATGCGGATTTCACCGTACCCTCATCGAAATGAACATGTGAAAGAATAATATTCGTTCCCTGTGCGTTTGGCTGAATAATGCAACTTTGAAAATCGTTCCAAACCTTCCAAGGAAAATGGCCTTAATATCTGGGAGGACCTACTCCTAAAGAATTAGCCAGAGCCGGATTTATCTACTTGGGCGAAAGTGATAAAGTCAAGTGCTTCAGTTATGGTTTGTCATTTCACCAGTGGGAGCAGAAAGATTCCGCTTACTTGGATCATGCTCGATTGTCTTCGAAATGTCACTACCTACCTTTAGTGGGACCCTAGGAATCTCTGGATGGATATTTTACAAGAGAACATTGGTGATTTGCCTGTGGAATTGAGAGAACACATTTACCGAGAGTTTGTCGAAATACAAGTTCAACGCAAAGAACAATTGTGTCCGTTACGTCACCAATGTTGGAACCACTGGTACCTGAATGCTATAAGGGGACTGATTCACCTGAAAGCTTTCCAATGGTCAGACATTTTTCAACTGGACGAGGACCAGAACACTTTGGTTGCTACTCATACCACTTGTTACAAGCCAGCCATACTACAGCGAATTCCAGAGGAAGAGTTAGAGGATTACCAAATTCTTTACAAGAACAAATTTTGTCTGTAGAGGAAAATTCTGTGCGGTGTGTGGTGTGTGAACTAGTGACTAAAAAATTTGGATTCGCCACTGGAGTAGGATTAGTTCTGTGCAAAAAGCACATTTACTACCTCTGACAAAAAGAGGTATAAAAACACTGGCTTCCATGCCACGACCTTTATCAGCTGTGATACAATGATTGCCATAGAAAGAAAGCAATGATAGTATTCAGACTGTGGAGGATTACCAACACTTATTACTAGAAATGTGTCCATTGAATTGTGGTCGACGTGTGGTGTGTGTCTTAGTGACTTGCTTTCTGGGATTTCGTTTATCAGCCGATTCCTTTTGGACTCTTTACGATCTGTATTGTGAGGTACCACCAAAAACATGATGGTGTTTCCTTTAAATGAACACTAGAAATTCGTTCTGTTAAAAGCGTTGCGCCTTCATCTGCAAACTTTTCGACCTCTGTTTGAAGAAAAGTTTCTTTGTGAACTTTTAGCCACTCCGGAAGCTTACAAAGATGTGTGTATAGTTTGTGAATTACACTCTCACCGGAAAGATGTACTTGACTTGAAAAGTTTGGGCTTCGAGGCTTAGACAAAAGAAGTGGCTTACATCGTCCAAGATTTGTCTTATGCAATCAAAGGAAAAAGTGAACTTAAAGTGTCCAGTGAAAATAGTAACTTTTAAACCTGTGTCAGCCACAGTGCCAGATAAAGAACCCGACACCGAGGACAACCACTCCATTCAGGACAGGACCGTCATTGACATGGACATTCCCGAAAGGCCATTCCAGGAGGACACTTGTGTGACTGTGCCAAGTGTAGAGACTCTAAGAACGTTACAAACTGTCCCTACGACACCACAGCTTCGTCAACAAAAATGTTGTACAATGGCTTGTTTATATTCCACTTTGATCGTTTTCATGTGTATTTTATCCATGTACTTAACCATTTGGCTTTTATGTATTTTTGTCTTTCGTGCTTAATTTTAAAAATGTTTTTGAAATAAACGTGTCCTGAAAAAGTATAAAAACTCTTGTCTTGTCTGTCTTCATATCAAAAGTGACATTCCCTACCCATTGGCTACCTCTGCTGTCTCTGTTACATCTTCCTCCACTTTCAAAGTCATCGACGAAAACGTAGATCGTGCCAGTTGGGAAGCCGTGTATCTTCGTCATCCCTTTAACATGTTAATTCCTGGACCAAGCGGTTCAGGCAAAGCCGAATTTGTCAAACGTTTGATCGAACAAAAACATCATTTGATTGATTGTCCACCTCAACGTATCGTGTGGTGTTACAAAGAGTGGCAATCGGCGTACAGCCTCCTACGCGAAAGTCAAGACGATTACATCGTGTTTGTGGAAGGCATTCCTGGCGAAGACGACGGGATCGTGTCTGACCCCAGTCAAACACATCTGGTCATCTTCGACGACATGTTAGGAGAAGATGAAGAAGAAATTAAACTGTGGTTTATGCGCAAAGGGCATCATCGTAATGCCAATGTCTATTACATCACCCAAAATTGGTTTCAACAGAGTAAACCCCATTGTACCATCAGTCTCAATGCTCATTACGTGGTCTTGTTTAAAATCCCTAGAGATAAATCGCAAGTGCAAGTGTTAGCCAAAGAGTTAGGAACTCCTTGGCTGACTCATGCGTACGACGATGCCACTCTAACCCCTCACGCCTATTTACTCATGGATTTAAACCCACTACCCCCAATTATTTGCGATTTCGTACCCATCTCTTTCACTACTGGTGCCAAGACGGAGGGCCTGTCGTGGACACGTTCCCGTCGACTTAACAACAACACAAAAATCTATAAAAACCTCGAACACTTTTGGTCTGTCTCACACATCGTCAACATGACGTCCCTTCAGTCTCATCTTCGCATGAAATTGATTCGTGCCTTGTACGGCATCAGTCGCGAAAAAACTCCACAAATACGTGCTCGTGTCTTCGAAGCCAGTCTCAGAGAAGTCATACGATGGTTTATGGTGACAGTACGTCAATTCCTGCAAAGCATCATTCACATTCCACATCAAATCAAACCCTTTTTTGAGAGAAACAAAGTAGCCTTGACGCAACTGGCAGATCCCCGCATCGACACTCAAACCAGAAAGCAAATCATTTTGAAACCTGGAGGTGGCGGTTCTCTAGGAGGTGTCATCATTCTCTCCTTCTTAAAATGGGATCCCAATGCCTCCAAAGCCCTCCAGAAGAAAAAAGCCACTCTCCGACCCAAAGGTACCAATAAGAAAAAGAACAGTGGTGTCAAGACCAGGTCACAACCTCAAGAAAAGAAAAGTCCCCAGAAAAAGAAAACGAAAAGCACCTAGAAAATACCCCAGAAAACAGCTTCTACCAGCAAGAGAGGCACTTCGGCCAGCGTGCAACCTTACATTCGCAAACCACGACCTGCAGCGACGGTAACCGCGTCTCCAGTAGCCTCAGGTTCTTCCACTTCTCCGTTGCTGGTGATGCCAGCAAAACCCAATGCGACACCCGTAGTTCTTAATTTGATGAAACAATGGAAACCCGTGTTTCCAAGAACTTCTCCTCTAGCGGTGACGCCCTCCTCCTCTTTAGCTGCAGTGGCAGCTGCTCACAAAGTACCTGCCCACAAAATCAAAGTCCAAGAGAGATCGGGCATGTTACAGAATTTACTGGATTTATCCAAGCAAGAACTGTCCCGATTTAATCCATTGCGAACCCCTCCACGAAGCGTGATGCCTGTCATCGAGTTGATGCGACGTAAAGATAATCAGTGGCGACGCATTCCAGTATTAAAAAGACCTCGGGGAAACAATGGGTATCAGTGGTTTTGTGTTCCTGAACGCAAAAAATTTTCCGTAAAAGAAGTGCACACCACCATCGTCGTTCTCCTGTCCAAAAAGGAAAAGGAAAAAAGAAAAGGACAGTCTTGTCATCCGAACAAACACTTAGCCAAGCATCGACGTCTACCCCAGGAAAGACCCCATCGTCCAAAGAAAAAGAAGAGCAAGCAAAGGGAGGATTTTTTGGCTCTGCAATGGTAGAACATATGTTCAAATAGTTTGGTTTTCCAAAAATAATCCAACAATACACCCCAAAAATAATAAGATAAAAGGACGCATGTGAAGCCATGGACTTCAGTGTATTTTGTGCTCCTGAACGCCAAAAGATGTCTCCTAAAAGAAGTGCACACCACCACCATTCTCGTTCTCCTGTCCAAAAAGGAAAAGGAAAAAGAAAAGGATAGTCTCGACATCCGAAAAAACGCTTAGCCAAGCATCGACGCCTACCCCTAAAAAGACACACTCGGCTAAAGAAAAAGAAAAGCAATCAAAGGGGAGGATTGTTTGGCGATATAGGAAAAAAAAGTCGTCACATTTTTGACGAAGCGATAGTCCAAAGAGTTCGTCAAAAAGACTGGTTACACATACCCTTTGACCTGCTCTAAAAATACAAACCAAAGAATAAGATAAACTGACGTGTGCCAAGGCATCGACGTCAGTGTATTTTTTGTGTGTGCATCGTTGGCAAGAACAACGGACACCACATTTACCTCCCAATCCTCATTTGATCGAGATGTCCCAGTTACAGCACGAATTGCAATCGTTGATGGATCGCAGCGAATGGTCAGAAACGGAAAAATTGCAACGGTACGGTCAACTGTTGCAGCAACTTCAACTCTTTCACCGGAAAGCTTTAGAAGAAACAACTCCGCCAACTCTAAAAGATTTGAAGGCCCTGATGAAAAGTCAATCACCACCACCACCATCAGTGACCAAGACAGATGCAACCCCACGGATGCGCGAGGAAGAAGAAGCGCGAGAATTCTTTCAAACAGCGTCAGCAGCTCCCTCTCTAGTAAGATTGCAGCGTCCTTGTTGACCCCTTCTTCCACACCCGAACCAGAAGAACTTAAAGCTTGGGTTAAAAAGATGATATCCACACCTCCTTCGACAGAAGTCAAAAGAACGAAGGGAAACCAGAAGTGAAAAAAAGAAAAGAAGACAAGAGCCATCCCATTACAACCACCACTACCCTCGACCTCAAGTCCCGTGGCACATCGGATACGTAAAGCCGTTTCCAAACCACCACATCACCCTATCCAGAAGAGTGGGTGACTTATTTAAAAACGTCCTGATGTAGAATGTACTTGCCAGCATTTACTACGATCCAGCCCATTCTGCAGGTTACGGAGGAATTCAGAAATTGTATCGTGCTGCCAAAACCCGACTGAAAAGTGTCCGTTAACATCAAGTGCAACGATGATTTCAAGAACAAGCCACGTACACCTTACACAAACCCATTCGACCAAAATTTTCCAGAAGTCGCACCCGAGTGGAGGGTATCGATCATCAATGGCAAGCCGATTTAGCCTATGTCTCTCATTTGACCACCTACAATCGTGGCTACAAATATTTGTTTTGTATCATCGACGCCTTTCCAAATTTACCTTGGTTGTGCCATTGACTTCCAAATCGAGCACCGAGTTAGAGCGAGCCCTAAAACTGGTGTTGAAACAAAGTGGTCGTCACCCACTTCGATGGCAAACCGAGAAAGGCACCGAATTCCTAAACCAACCTTTGCAAAAAGAATTAAAGAAACGAGATTCATTTTTTCACCACCCAGAATCCCGAAACAAAAGCCAGCTTCGTGGAACGTTTTCAACGCACCTTGAAGGAACGCATGTGGAAATATTTTACGCATCAACACACTCTCAAGTACATCGACGTCTTACCGCACCTGGTCCAAGCGTACAACCAATCTTACCATCGGAGCATTGGATGTGCCCCCCAAGAAGTTACTCTCGACAACGAAGTGACCGTCTTTGAGCTCCTGTTTGGTATGTCTTCGACTGTGGCTGTCCACAAGAAAGGTGAAAAGTTGACGACGTGAGATTGGGTGCGCATTGGCAGAACCAAATGCATTTTCGACAAAGGTTACTTACGCAACTAGACCACAGAATTGTTTCATGTCACTGGACGAGTGCGTGTCCGTCATCCTGTCGTCTATAAATTGGAAGACATAAATGGGAAAGTGTAAAAAGGAAATTTTTACTTGCCCGAGGTACAACGAGTGACTAAAAAAGAAGACAAAGTGTACGAC
>JAECUM010068538.1:0-17578 GCA_016617855.1 Megalonaias nervosa
TATATATATATATATATATATATATATATATATATATATATATATATATATATATATATATCCTTCTACGAAGTCTTACTCTGGCCAGACCCACATTGAAAAGAGCTAATGTACAAAATCGAATCCAAATGGTCATATTACCATAACGACCACTGACAAAAATACTTCATTGATCCCAGCCGCAGACTTTTCAATTTGACGTACTTGCTACTAACATCAATCTCATTTCAGTGCGAACTATTGTTAGATTAAATTATTTGGGTAGTGTTCTATTTCTTCTGTTTCACTCTATTTACCATTTGCTCATAGTTTTAATGTTCAAGTTTTAATTATTATTTTTATTATTTGTAGTTATCTTTCACTGGTTATTTTATACAATTTGCACAATTAAGGTCTCTTGCGTGAAATAAAGTATAGAAATCAGCTATTGCAGAAATGTTTTAAATTCTATTGGTATTCAGACTGCTGAGTCATAATATAAATTTCCTGATGATGGAATATAAAAGTTGACAATTTTCGTATAATTTACACTTTTTACTGAACAATTTTAAATAATATACCAATGAGAAAGGTACGCCAATTCATGCCAGATGGAAACTACTTGTGGAATAGCAAAATGACAAAAATGAAGAAAAGGAAATTCCCGAGCAAGTAAATCCCCATGACTGCCAGTATCCTCTCCACCACGACAACATATGTAACACAGACCAATAAAGGCATACTACAATTAAGGTTGTAGTTTTAGAAGAACTAGCCTTTCCAGGATGCGTCAGACGATTGATTAATAATTGGATTGACTTGAAATATTGAGAGGTAATTTGTTGATCTGCTGATTGATAGGCCTGTTGGTTCTTTGAAATGGTTGATTGATTTATTTATTAAATTTATTATCGAGCCTAGTAGAAAATCTTAAGAATGTTTTCATCGATTAAACAGATTCAAAATATATTAAATAACTATTTTCAATAACGAGTTTTCAACAGACCAATTAGATTGACAATGATCTTAGAAATTACAGCTCGCCCTTACTTTTGTTGGTCAAAGTTATATATAGCTTCCGCGATGAAGACTTGCCAAAATAAAGATAACAAAAACGACTACACCCCCCACCCACCCACACCAAAAAATCCAGAATGTATGGTTATTTATTTTTAAGAACAAACAATGCTAGGGGACACAATTTTCTAATATGCCAATTTGTTCTGAAGAAAAAGTATATCTTTTTACACGTGAACAATATATAGAGTTGTCCTGGTTGAATTTTTAAGGCAATGTTCTTTAAAAGTCAGGCAGGAATGTTAGTAGCTCGATTTTACGACATGTTCCACCAGCTTATAGTATTTGTCAGTGTACCATTTCTACAGTGGCGTAGCGAGGGTACTTAGCGCCCGGGGACAAAACATAAACTTGGCGCCCCCGGTACTTAGCGCCCGGGGACAAAACATAAACTTGGCGCACCTTCGAGTCCATCTGAGATAACGAATAGTTGTATTTTCCTCATTTTGGCGCCCCTGGCACATGGCGCCCGGGGACAACTGTCCCCCCCCGCCCTCCCCAAGCTACGCCACTGCATTTCTAGTCTCTTTTGTTGTTAAAGTTAACATACAGATTGAAAAATGTTAGTAGTCTACATTTGAAAAAAAGTGTTCTTTCATATGTTCGAATTAAATTTTTAAAATATTATTGGAACTGTGAGACGTGTCGAAAATCCAAAATGCATTGCTACAGCTACTATGTCAGAGTGCTTTGGCTGATTTCTTACTTTAATTAATTCCCTTTGTAATTAACCAGGGGAGAGAGTCTTCACAAAGAGAACACGTTTCTATCAAGTGCTTCAATTGGAGCACTACTGCAAGTGTGTTGCTCAAAACACATTACAGACTGGTGGACCGAAACAAGTATATCACACGGATTATGATTTTATGTATCACACGGATCATGATGTTATGTATCACAGATTATGATGTTATGTATCACACGGATTATGATGTTATGTCTCCCAGTTTTTTAACCTTTAATAGGCCTCCATCTTTTCAAACACTGAGGCTCGAAGTCAAGACCACTGGATAAGGGATCAAAACTCTTCCACCGATACACGACTCCATATCGCTAGGCCTTAGGAGATTATAAACCTTAAAGCTTGAATGAAGACGGAGATATTTTGCTAATCAATCACAGATTTATTTGCTTCTGAAATTCATGCTTGAATGGTATAAGGTTCAAAATCAGTGTAAACATGTAAACTCTTATGTTCATACTTCCAGGCCAGCTCATGAGTTTGCATAGGCATTGCCTAAGTATTGGCAATATATTACCTGCAACCACAATTCTTCACTCTCATGTTGGGAAGTTTTTGTATTGTATATATATTGGCTGCATCAATATAAACAATTGATTGAGGAAGGTAGCTAATCGGTACGCAAGTGGATCTGGGCAACATGGAGACCAGTTCATAATTTGTAATTTCGTGATACATCGTCTTTATGAAGCTGTAGTTTGTAACATTCAAGGAAGCGTCAGCCAGAGGGTAGGAGCAATCACCTGAGCAATAGTCTGCTTCAATATAAGTCGGCCCCACATACCACGAGAAGCTGAATATGCGCATGTCAATGGACCATTTCATTCTTCTGCACGCGTTCGGATCTGGTTCTTGTTCAATATGTAACCCAAACGTCATAATTTCGCGGAATAACACGCTCTCTTTTTCAATATTTTCGGACGAATTGGTAGTGTCTGCACCGGAGTTTGTGCTTCGTTGCTGTCTATTTTGTATCATGTCGAAATCCTTGTAGGTAACAAGAAGAGGGTGTTGAAAACAATCTTTGTCGATATCGCCCACTTGCCTCAACACCAAAGTTATGTTATCTTTCATCAGACTTAAAACAAAAGGAGACATGTCAGCCTTGTAGAAACTTAGATACTGCGATACGAATAACCGCTCCTGATCTGTAATAAATAAATAAATAAATAAATAAATAAATAAATAAATCAGATTCAGTATTATTCTGTACCTCTCGTGCCCGTAATTTTGAAATTAAATTCTTTGCATGATTTTATATAAAGAAAAGAATGCACTCAGTAGTTTATCCTTATTTCCCTGGCACTCACGTACACAATTGATTTTAAGTCAGTCGTAAAAATATAGTATTTGCCAATTATTCTTGTATACATTTTATCAAGAGTTATTTCCCTGTTAGTGGGACAAATCCGCTATTTCATTTTTACGAGTCATATAAATGAAAATGTATTTTCAACAGTTCAACTTCATCTTACATTGGCAAACAATGACGTCGCTAGTCATATACGAGAATTCATGTGAGTACACATTGTTAACATTATTTACATGGAAAGCACGCTCTTTCATGCCATGATCTCTTCGTTCAATTACTGACTGATATGGATCAAACGATCAAGCAGCATGTGCCTTTTACAAGCTTTCAAAAGTATGTTGCAATTTGTATTTTCTTATCAAGCCTTGTAAACGCGCACACAATAGTGGTATAGAAACGAATTTTCGAAGTAAAATGTTTCTTCGGCAACACTTGCCCGATCATAATACATTATGAGCACATCCATTACCCGACAGTCCAGCCTTTCCAAGCTAGAAAAGATGTTCACTCCTCTTTTGGCTTGTTTTGGCAACAAAAGTTATAAAATAGGGTCTGCTTGCCTAAGCAAAATTCAGACTAGTGTGATCTCCCCTTGCATAGAGGGATTGGTGTCAACTCCCGTCAATTGCAACTGGTGCGGACGTGCTCGTTTTTCCAAGGATTACTCGGTAGAGTGTCTCCGATCGGGTAAGTATAAAAGAAACATGTTACTTAAAAATTTGGGTTCTTCTTAAAATGTGTCATCCGCGTAAAATGTTTTGAGTTGGCACGAGGCAAAAGGAGTTAAATCCATTTAGCCCAGAGGTGTCACTGTATCTGGTCTACTAACGGATGAGAAGCAGCTTTAAATATCGTGTGTTTTACGGGCTAGGATTAGCACATTGCCATGTGCATGGGGGCGGTTTCGAGAAAAAAAGTTAATTCTCGCACATCCAGCGGGAGTACAAGTAACTCCCGTCATTACGAAGCTACTGAACATCTTGGGAGGACGACATATTATGCATGTGCTTCCGATAGGTTAAACCAGGTCGAACTGGTCCCTTTAAGACAAGAAGTCTCTGATTTAAAAGCTTGAGATATTTTACGAACTTTTATCTTAATGGCACCATACAGCCAATTTTAAGAACCGTTAAACCATACACACATGCATGCATGCATACATACATTGTTGTTCGTCCGTCGAGTCGACGAAGACCACTTTCGTCATCCGAGGGTTGGAGGGGCTGATTCTGTTCTGTGCGTGCGCAGGTGGCTGATGAGGCCAATCCTTGCACGGAAGGTTCGGTTGCAAAAGGGACAAGGGATGAGTGGGACATCTCCAGGAGGGTTGATGGCATATGCTTTTCTGGCTTGCCTCTTCAGCTCTGCAGCTGCTGTCCTGCTAGATTCGCACAACTTGGAGCCTTTGTGTACGTAGGAACGCCAAGTGACTCGATCGCTGGCTGTTTGCTCCCATGAATCAGGGTTTATATTGAGTCTCTTAGGCAGCCGATGGTCTGGCATGCGTACAACATGTCCCGCCCAGCGTAGCTGGGACTGCATCAGGATGGTGTGGGTGCTGGGGAGCCCTGCTTGGGCGAGTACCTCAGTGTCTGGAACCTTGTCCTGCCACTTGATGTTGATGATTTTCCTGAGACTTGTGGTGTGAAAGTGGTTCAGCTTCCTGGCGTGGCGTTGATACACCGTCTACGTTTCGCATGCGTAAAGTAGTGTGGGGAACACAACTGCCCTGTAGACCTTTAGTTTGGTTGTGATGCTGATGCCTCTTCTATTACAGACGTTGGCATACAGTCTGCCAAAGGTTGCGCTGGCTCTGGCAATGCAGAGGTTTACCTCGTCGTCAATGGTGACGCTCTTTGACAGTGTGCTGCCAAGGTAGGTGAAGCGGTTCACTACGTTGAGGTTTTGGCTGTTGACAGTGATGTTGGGCTCAACATGGGGCTTTCCAGGGGCTGGCTGATGCAGGACATAAGTCTTCTTTGTACTGATGGTGAGACCAAAGCTTGTGCAAGAACTGGAGAACTTGTCAACGCTGCGTTGCTGGTCGGATTCCGAGCCAGCGTTGAGGGCGCAGTCGTCAGCAAATAAGAACTCCCTGATGGTGTCTGTCATAACCTTGGTTTTCGCTTGAAGCCTCCTTGGGTTGAACAGTTTTCCATCTGTACGGTACCTGATGCAGACTCCAACATCTCAGTCTCTGAAATCATTAGACAGCATGGCGGAGAACAATAGACTGAACAGTGTTGGTGCCAGAACACAATCCTGCTTGACGCCATTGGTTACTGGGAATGGCTCAGATGTCTCTCCATTTTCCTGGACTCGTGCCTGCATGTCGTCGTGGAAATTCTGCACCCTGGATATATATTTTTTCGGACACCCGTACTTGGCCATTACCTTCCACAATCCTTCTCTGCTGACAGTATCAAAGGCCTTTGTGAAGTCGACGTAGATGGAGAAAAGGTCGGCGTTTTGCTCTTGACATTTCTCTTGTAGGTGCCTCACAGCAAACACCATGTCGATGGTCCCACGTTCTTTCCGGAATCCACACTGGCATTCTGGCAGGAGTCCTTGCTCAAGGTGCGTAGTGAGGCGGTTCAATAGGATTCTGGCGAATATCTTTCCTGCAATTGAGAGCAAGGATATACTCCGGTGGTTATTGCAGGCCTGGCGGTTTCCTTTGCGTTTATACAGGTGGATTATGGAAGCATCTTTGAATTCCTGGTGGATCGTCTCTTGCTGCCACATCAGCAAAAACAGTTGATGGAGCCTTTCTATCAGAGCTGTGCCCACTTCCTTGTAGACTTCAGCTGGGATGGAGTCTGAACCAGGGGCTTTGCCAGTGGAGAGAGACGTATCGTTTTCTGTGTCTCAAGCAAGGTTGGAGGGTTATCCAGTGTTTCGTTGATGGGAAATTGGGGGAGACGACTGATGGCTTCATCGTTGATGGATGAAGGGCGATTCAGGACGCTGTCAAAGTGTTCAGCCCATCGTTCAAGAATCTTCTCTTTGTCAGTTATTAGTGTGTTCCAGTCTGCACTGAGAAGGGGTGATGATCCAGAGGATGTAGGTACTTACACTTCTTTCAGGGCATTGTAAAAGTTCTTCATGTCATGCCTGTCTGCGTAGCACTGGATCTCATCAGCTCTGTTGCTCAGCCATGTGTCTCGCATCTGACGGAGTTTCTGCTGTACAGTTCTGCGTATATTGTTGTACGCATCTTTCCTGGAGGTGGACTTGGGGCTGTTGAGGTAGGTTTGATGGAGGTGGTTTTTCTCATCCAGCAACTGCTTGATCTCGTCGCAGTTCTCATCAAACCAGTCTTGGTGCTTTCTGCTTGAGGGTCCTAGGATTTCCGAAGCTGTGCTGTAGACCAGCTCTCTGAATGCCGCCCAGTCGGTCTCCACATTCTGATTGTCCAGAGGGGTGGATTTCAGACGTTCTTCCAGGGCATCCACGAGCAACTGTTTGGTACTGGTGCGTTTCAGCTTGGTGATGTTTAGTCGTTTAGGAGCCTTCTTCCCCTGCGGGCGTCTTTTGGGTTGAATGTGGATGTTGAGCTTGGTGATGATCAGACGGTAGTCTGTCCAGCAGTCGGCGCCGCACAAGGACATGGTCACACGCACATCCTGCCTGTCCCTCTTCCTGGCAATGACGTAGTCGATGAGATGTCAGTGCTTAGAGCGAGGGTGCATCCATGACGTCCGGTTACGGGTAGGGAGGCGGAAGATCGTATTGGTGATCAGCAGTTCATGCTCGACGCACGACTGGAGCAAGAGGAGACCGTTGCTGTTACAGTGGCCCACTCCGTGTTTTCCTGGCACTCCATCCCAAGCAACAGGATCACAGGGGTGTATGGGGTGTCCGGGGAGGGGTAGCAGTCGTACTCCTTCGGGGGTAGCTCGCCCACTTTTGGTTCCAACTTGGCACCCAGCTCTCACCTGTGGATCCAAGAAGCTGTGGCATGCGCAGCGGCCACATCCCGGAAAACGGCCTCGACTGGCCGGCTAAACCAGGCTGAGGGTAGCCGATGGGTCTTAAACCCTCGGTGAGTTAGGCGTTGTCTACCTAGCATGTGAAGACTGGATTCGGCAGCCTGCGCGTAGGAACCACCAGCTGGTCAACGGGCAGAAAGGCGATTCCCAGCAAAGCGCCGTCGAGCGCTAAAAGCACGACGAGACGACGTCCTGGTCACCCACTGCTCTCAACTCCGTCTCCGGCCGTCTCGACTTTGTCATGCTGCTGGACTCAGATGGTTTTGGGCGAGAGAGTGAGGTCGACGAACTGCGCAACTCTTCCTCACTGAAAACAAAATCACCGCGCAAGTCACTCTTGCCATCCATCCATCCCGTTTCATCACCCACCAAAGTCCTGTGGCGACAGGCAAGCGACGAAGCGGCAGGTGTGGGTACACTGACAGCCGTAGCCACAAACCTGCACGCAGGTGGCTCAGGCCATTAGGGTCGTTCACCACTGACACAGAGCAGCAGTGGAGTCTGGCAGCCCCCTGAGCAACTAAGCAGCCCTCTTCAGGAGTGCACTGCTCACCTCCTTGGCATGAGGAAGGGGCTAGAAAAGGTGCCCTAAACATTGCCTGCTCAAAACCTCCTTAGCCAGCTTACCGCGGCTGGCGGGGACCCTACTCCAGCGGTCGAAATACAAAGAAGATGAGGATTGTTCCTGTCACACTTGATGCATGGAATGTGCGCACCTTACTGGACAGAGACGACGCGGAAAGACCCCAGAGGACAACCGCCCTAATAGGAAAGGAACTCGCCAGATACAACGTGGACATTGCTGCCCTGAGCGAGTCCCCGCTTGCAGGAGAAGGTGAACTCTGCGAAAGTGGCTCCGGATACACCTACTTTTGGAGCGGTCGAGGAAGTGAAGAGCGCTGTGAGGCTGGTGTCGGTTTTGCAGTGAAGACAGCACTGATTGGCAAATTGGCTGGACCTCCCAAGGGAGTAAACGACAGACTCATGACCATGAACCCCCCCCCCCCTCTTGTCTGGAAAAAAGCACCTTATCATCATCAGTTGCTACGCTCCAACCATGACCAACCCGGATGAAGTGAAGGCCAAGTTCTATTAGGATCTCCACTCCGTCATCGCTGACGTTCCAATGGCAGATAAGCTCGTCGTTCTTGGCGACTTCAATGCAAGAGTAGGCTTTTATTCGGAAAAAATTTTTGGAAAGGCGCCAAACATTCATCGCACACGCAAGAAAAACACCACCCTCGGGCCTGCATGCATACATACATACATACATACACACATACATACATATCTTGACAATGTCATCTCTGACATTCATCCCATTGCTTGGATGATAGCTAGGGTGCAGTTGCTATGCTAATCTCCTAATCTCGACTATCCTAATATCTTGAGTCGATATATATATATCTATATCTATCTATCTATATATATATATATATATATATATATATATATATATATATATATATAAGGTATATATATATATATATATATAGTATATATATAAGTATATATATAGTATATATATATATATGTATATATATATATATAAGAAATACACCTCATCTTGGGTTATTGAGTGGTAAGAATAAAAAAGACCTCCCTCTTCTGATCGATTCCATTTACATCAAGTACCACAATAGAAAACAGCGGTTTCAAGACAAATGACTAATTCCCTACGAGCGCAACGATCGTGTAGCAGTTGCAGATAGTTCAGGTCGACCGACAAGGCGTGCACCTCATAGTTTGCCAGCTACAACTAGAACGACCATGATTCAGGTTTTGTACGAGAGGTGTCATGGGAAGTTCCAGACAGTGGTTAGAAGAGGATCTTATTTAACCACTACAGACAGTGGTTAGAATAGGATCTTATTTAACCACTACAGACAGTGATTAGAAGAGGCACTTATTTAACCACTCCAAACAGTGGTAGAAGAGGATCTTATTTAACCACTTCAGAACCCAAAGAAGATTTCGGTCGAGACAATAAAAGTTGGTGCGAAGATCAGAGATGGGTTTGTTCGTCCTTATCCTCCCTTCCATGATAGCAAAACGTGTCTGAATTCTTGGAATAATCGCGCTTGGCTTTGTTGGGAGCTAACGTCTTCTCCTCCGTGAGCCATTGGAAGAAGATATGTATTGGCATTGTTGTCTCAGCATATTGTACAGTAGATTTTAGCAAATACAAAATATCTAGCAGCATAGGGAAAATTCGATCTAGACGCTTTCCCAATTCATTTATATTTAAATGGATTTTTTTATGGAGTATAGAGAAAAGTGAAAAATAAACCAATATATAAAATGATCTTTCAGGCTCCAAGAATGTTTAAAGCAGTATCCTTAATGTTGCTTGACTCAATTTACCTTATCTTATAATGACGATAGAATAGTCAACATTTTCAGAGTCTGTTCAATTTTAAGTCAAAATCTAAAAGCACCAGAATATTTATGTTTAAATATTGAGATAATTCTAGCTTTACGTTTCTAATATATACACATTCAAAACTAAATGATGTATAGTTTTTGATGCCCTTATTGTCAAATGTACAAAGTTCTGCCGCAGACAATTTACATTTCGTCAGTGAAATATTAATAAAGAGAATTCTATGTAACAATTTTAATTTTAATGTTTGAAGAATTGTATCATCAATGAACGATATAAGATTTATTTATTGTATGCCAATCTTCTTAGAAAGTTTTATTCAACTGGCTATGTCATTTGTCTCATAGGAATTTGCTGGATATGATTGAACTTTGTTAACAAAAAGAGTGGGAAAGACTTTGTCTTTGTGAAAGGTACATCACTCCCAGTTCATAGGCATGATATAGCCGAGAAAGTGTTAAATGTGCAGTTAAAATCAACCAACCAGCAACAAGAACCTTGTAGAAAGTTTATTTACTTTGTTTCTTTCAGCAGGTAAACATAATTATTACTGACGTCGTCATGTTTTACTGATGTCGTCATGTTCTACGGAGTTTCTTCTAACATCTTTCCACTGTCTATGTATAGCGCTGTTTAAATCATTTACCTGACAAAGTTGGTGTTAATATTAAAATTTTGTAATTGGTCTTTTGTGTCTAAAAACTCACAATTTAAATTAATAATTATATTTTTGAAAAATTAGTTTCATTTATCCATGTAATTATTAGGTAGTAAGTGTTGTGAAAGAATGAATTATGTGCTGCAGTGAAGTCTTTTTGTATTTGTTCCCAGGCTAAAATGCACGTTTTCAAAAGGAACCAAAACAACCATTTTCACAAAGGAAACGCAATCCATACTTACACAGAAACCAAATCTTATCTCCTCCATGTTTGCTTTTAAAATTGAATTAAACCCAAAACAAAAAGCAAATAACGTTTTTCAGAGAATATTCATTATCAGTCAGTGTTGAGTCATCTGTTTATTGACGAAATAGGTTTCAAAATTATCAGTTTTATTTCTTTTAATGGATGGATGGTTTTCTTAGTGAAGCGCTTAGAAACGCAACAGAAATTATCATAACTTCGTACTGTGAGAGAGATCTTGACTAACGCCAAATTCAGTAGGAAAACAAGCTGACAGGGGGCTATTGTTTACAACTTGTTATAATTATACACATAAAAACAATTAAAGCAATGTATAATGGATGGGCCAAATCCGCCTAAAATGCGAGTTTTCAAAATAAAATTCAATCTAACAGAGCCAGACGCTTTTTTCAAAATCACTATCAATCCATATCAAACACTACCGATCCAGATATACTTTTATGTTCAGTGTTCTCAATAATATAAAAAAGTAACTGAGTACATGCTTTCCAAATTAGGCCTTCATAAAAGTAACTGAGTACATGCCTCACAAATCAGGCCTTCATAAAGGTAACTGAGTACATGCTTCACAATCAGACCTTCATAACCATGGATCGGGTTTTTAAATATTGCAACAATTTTTTATTCTATTTGCATTTGTACTTGATTTTATGCTGACATTCATATTCAAAAGTGAAACATGACGCCAATTTTTAACGTACAACTTGATTTGCCATCCTTCGTTATACACATTAATCTGCCTTATCTCTTTGATATAGAAAAAATCATAATAAAATAAGCATAATTCAATGAGTTTGGTAAGAAAGTAATATCCAAGATAAGGCCAGAATACTTGTAAAAATGGGCCATGAAACCATCAATACCGGTTGACATTTTATTATCCAATGCTGTAATATATTGCATCATTCTTTGTGGTCCTTCCGTCTGCTAAGAATCTTCGAGCTGAAAAGTTACACATTGTTGACAAAAGTAATTGGACGTGTTACGTATATGTAATTTAATTACTTGTGTGTTAGTTTTAAATTCTTTTTTTATTTTAATTTTGTTTCATTATATTTTATTATAATGATAATTTTCATTGTATTTGAGTCTCGTTTCGGAAAATTGGCTTGACCCGATTAGATTATAACAGTTACTTCAGCATTATTTTTAGCTCACCCTGGTTCATATATCTTGTAAATATCGCGTGAATACGATTGGCTATTACCAAAGTCATGATCTGCTTGCGTGATAGCTCTAATTTGTAAACATTTTTTTATTTTATTGAATCTTATAATACGATTCGCTAAGTTCTTTCTTGCTTACGTGATAAATGGCATTTTTTTTTATTGCGCTGTTCAAATTGGTAAATCACGTAGCCCGTCACGTGAGTCACCATGTGATCTAAAATCGAGGCTCAAAACAGCCATTTTCTACTAGATCTATTCAGTCGTATTTTAAACCTTGAGGGCTCAAGACGTTTTAATTGTTGTGCCAGCTTATTCTGATGTTCGTCTATTTTTTGGAATTTAATAATTCATTCTCTAGAAAGCTACACAAGTGCTTCATATTTATAAAAAGTTCTGGGACAAAGAAATTCAGTGGAAATTTATTCTGAAATTCTAAACGGAAACATAAACTGTGATTCAACGAGGATCTGTTGCCATAAGTACAATGACCTCATCTGACGTCATCGCCTCCATATTGGAATTTCATCGAGATTCGAACCTGAATTCAATTAGAACTGTTTAGTGATAGGACTTATATTTTTCAATCCTAGGATTAAATTTTGGATTATATTCACAAACCGTAAGTCCTATTTCCAACTTGTACATTGTTTTCTAGGGAAATAAATTATTTTGTTAAAATATACAAAGCTTGTTGGCTTCACTCTTTTCTTTTGTTACTTTTGTACGAGCCTACACGTAACAGATGTGATTCATCAACTGCAGTGTTTCTTCGAGAAATTTAATTCCGATAGTAACATTTTTTTGCATGACATAGATTTACCTGTCAAATTATCCATTATCAGTCTGTATACTGGAGAATCGAGAACTATACAACACAAAATCTATCTGCAAAACATCGACATTTTTCCTTATGTCGCCAAACAGATGTATAAGAAAAGAGACCAGTTGTCTAAAAGTAAATAAAATTTTCTTGTCTAAAAATTTACTTCCACGTCATTTCTCTATTCACACGTTTCTGTTCTTACAATAATTACATGCTACTATAAAGAAATTCATAATAATGAAAAATTACCATAACTTCAAATATTAATTTATAGCACTGCTATCGAGCACGGAGAATGTAAAACTGCAATATGTAGAGCGTGACAATTCACCTCTCCGATGTAAAGATCGATTTGTGCATATATAATTTTGAAACGATTAACAGTAATAACGATAACAAGAATAAAGGTGATTTTTTCAGTCATAACTATAAAAATAATAAGGTGATCTTCTTCAGGTTTTCGACCATTTTTATCATTAATACATCTCAAATCCTCATTTGCAACCTCTCAAATCCTCATCTGCAACATCATTACAACCTCTAAAATTCTCATTTATATCATCAGCGACGCTTTATAAGGTGTCCACCCTGGCATTTTATTGACTTTAATACGGCTATTCTCAATATTGGTGGAAAAGGTTAAGTGTAACCTGGCAAAACATTTTGCAGGATCAGAAACATTTTCACAGATACATATGGACAATAGAGTATCGTCCACACCAGTGCTACCATTGACATAGGAGGAGATGTTCTGAGCTTTCATTTTGGTTTAATTAACTGCGGCCATAATGTACACGTTCGTGGGAGACACAGGGAAAACAAGCGTGCTAAACAAAGGTCTAAATATTTTTTTTATCCAGCAACGTTTAAACACAATTAAAGCCCAATAAGACACAAAATCTCACCAAATAATTACTACATGTACAAAATAATTTTTACAGAAAAAAGCTAAATTGAAGATATTTGTGGAACTCTAAAAAACCTCACCTCATCACCATGAACCTGATGTTTACCCATAGGAGGAAGTTAGCGATGGTACTGAGATTTTTAAGAAAGAGAAGTGCTTCCGCTGGCATCACTGATAGAAAACTCCATTTCCGCTCATAGAATTTTGAAGTGATGGGCTTTCTTGCCAAATTAATTCAGTCCACCAACTGTTCTGAGCAGCGTTATTGCTGTGCACTTGCTTCATATGATCCAGGCCATCAGATTCAACATATCTTGGTTTGGATGAAAAACCACATTCGCTGTTGTTTTTGCATGTGGGGATAAATGCATCATCTGCTTGGGAAGATCCGCTGCTGAGTTCAGTAGTTCTTTGGACTATACAGTTTCCGATTTAACGAAAGCAGCTTAGATTGGGCAGCAATAAGATTCCTTTACTTTTTGTAACTTGGGGATGAGAAGCGTTTCCACTTCTGGCCTTCATTTCTGTTGCCACAACAAGCCAAAAGACGTGGTGAATATCTTCAGCTTGCGAGTCCTTGGTTTTCGAGGTAGTGAGGTAAACCTAACGTATTATGATGGATAACGTCTTTGTCTAGCTTGCGAGGGCTTGGTTTGCGAGGCAGTGAGGTACTCCTAACGTATTATAATTGGGTAACGTATATGAATAAGAAATAGTGATAGATGCAGAAAGCGGATACCCACAGCAACAATTACGTTGGAGAAGCCATATCTATGTTGGTGTTCGCTTTTCTAGCAAATAAGGACAAACATTAATTACAAGTCGGAGCACAATAAAGTAATCAAAATTCCTTTTAAGATTTAACGAAGGAGAATCATAGATAAACAGTTCAGAAGTTTTAGTAGAAGATATTTTTTGAAATACCGCTTTTATCTGTGTATAATGTGCACACTACTGCTAATGGCGTAGGCCTGGACCGAGGTTTCTTTGTCTCGAATTCATTATTTGCTTATTTGTGTGCGAAATGTTATTCGTAAGATTGATATAACATTTTTCGGAGACAAATAGGTCATTCAGTCCACGTAGACACATAATGCAACAGAGTTCCGATTCTTTACTTTCCCCTTTAAATCCCAATAAGAACGAACAACGTAGATACTGGTTGGATCCCACTATGTGACGGCACATCTATGTATATGCTGTTTGTAATTTGTTTCGAGTTGCATGCTGGTATATATGATATGACTGACTCTGGCACTTTTCTAGACTAATTACATTTGCATTTAGCTGTCTTTAGTAAAATATGTGAAACAGGGAACAAAAGGATGACAGTACACATACATCATCTGTAGACGTATTATGCAACTGGGCGTATAATTGTCAACTTACAGGGAGCTTCTTCCTGTCCAAAGCCTGGATTGCCTTCGATCACTATTTCTAGGTGGCTTGGAAGATTCTCACAGCCGGGTTTTTCAAACACAAGGTCCACATAGCTTATATTTTCAAGAGTTATCAACCCTGTGAGGTGAAATGAAATCTCTGGTATCTGGGAACTATTATCTGAAAAATGGTAAATCAAAAAGATTAAATAATTCATTTCGCTAAATCTCAGTTCTGACCTGCATCTAGGGTTTATTAGATTTGTATATGCAGAAGACTGTTTGGTAAATCTGGATTCCTTCCAATCTAATTTTACTAATTTGAGATTCCTGTTTTCAAAATGCCTGGCACGTCTTGTACAAATATTTACAATGTAGATCTAACTTTAAACCACAAATCGTTTTGTACAAGAAAATAATAAATGTTTTCAAAGTGGAAATTTTTCTCATAATGCATAATGTTTGAAAAATGAGATCAGTGTTGTCAAAATATAAAGATGTAAATCTAAACAGTGCTTCATCTCCACCATATTTTTATTAAGTGTACACCTAAACAAAACTCCCGATGGCTTATAAACGAAATTACTTAAGCGAAACACTGAAGTCTTGTAAATGAACATAACGTAATCAAAGTGAACGCTTTAAAAATATCTACCATAAACCCCCAAACGATATTAAGCAAAGTAGAAATCTGTCTTCCATTATCCAGTCTCAGTAAAGTTTGTTTCCAAATTCGAATCATCTCAAGATCAAAAGTTCATTAGACCGGAATCCCCTTGAAACCTAATCATGTTTTTAAACCTGAATTTGTCCCTCATGTATCAATCTAAACTCAGATATCTTGTAACCGAAAACAAAATAATTCCCGGACTGTTCATGTCTCTCAAAATTCTCGGCGTCTTGTTAATAAGAGGAGAAAAAACTTGCTCAGAGGGAAAAGCTGTCAAACTTCTTAATATTTTTTGCGTGTGGGAGGAGGAAGAGACGATTTTATTTATATATATATATATATATATATATATATATATATATATATATATATATACACTGCCTATACTATATACTATATATATATATATATATATATATATATATATATATATATATGAATTCACAATAATTTCAAATTAACGTCACTGTCCAAGAATATTAGAGATGAGCACTTTGTATTTCCAGAGAATAATATTTTGAATAATATAGATATATTAGAAATTTCTGTCAGAATGTTATACGTCTTCCTAAGTAAATTTACCAGATTACAAAGTTTCGTCAGAATTCTTGGCGGCTTTCAAGATTAATAACAGCATCCGTAGACCGGAAAGAAAAAGTTTATCGATGACCCGAAAGTCTTGTGAATTAAAACAATTTCCAATCAGAGATCTGGGTCAAATTTATTTTTATCAAAAGCTGCGCAGAAAAGAAACTTTTCAAAGTCTAAATCTCTTTACAAATATTTTGTATCATGCAGGTATAAAAAGTAACTTGAAATCTATCAAAATCCACGATGTATTTTCCTAGGAAATGAACTTTCTAAAAAGAAATTTTTGAAACACTGACGTAATTAAAAAGTAAATTAATAGATGCAAGACAGTTTTGAAATTACATCCGTCTATTAAGTGCAAACAATATTTTTAACTTTAAACATCAGCGTCAAAATTTCCAAGTCACAAAATGGTATTCTGTATTCAATGCCCTGCGTTTAATCCTACAATATTTGCTTGATGGGCAACATTGTAAAATTTTACATTGCTCAACGCACGAGAAACTGATGAAATGATAGGGAAACAAAATTGTCATAAACTTTAAAAATTAAATGAATATATACTATTAAGACTCGATGGTCTTAAAGAAAGTAATAGGAAAGAGCGAAAACCAACAAAGTTGTGTAAAATTCAACAAATAATTTATATCCCTAGAATACAAAGTTAAGAATTTAAAAAGAAATTATAGTAACGCGAATTAAATCCCAAAACTTCCTAGAATTTCTAACAAAGTGGAATAAACTTTAGTGGTATTTCAAATAAAATCCAAGGCTGAAGGTGTGGACGTGCCTGTAGTGGCATGTAAATGTACTAATATACTAACGGCCTAAAGTGTAATGATGTGCCAACAGTCTCTTGATGAATCACAATAATATAATCCAATAAGTTCTTCTCTGAATTCACCATAATTTCAAATTAACGTATCTGTCCAATAATATTAGAGATGAGCACTTTGTATTTCCAGAGAATGATAATTTGAATAAATAATTCAAGCCCAAATGAAGCACTGATCACAATAATAACACTGATTCTGCTTCAAGATCTTATAGCACGAATGAATAATTTTTATGTAAACAAGATTGTAAAGTCACAATTAGCATTTTCTAACAAATATTATTACTTTTGGAAACTTCCACTCTAAAAGATTTTGTTACTAAAATTATAATAAAGAACATGGTAAAATAATGTCCTTGAATCAGACTAAGATAATGATCCTAATACTTAACCTACACTCATAGAGAAAATATTAGCTATGTATAATTTGTTCACAAAATAAAAAAAATCACTGTCCTTAGGAAGGAACACTGGGTACTTGATTTTGGAGAAGGTCAAGAATAAAATACAACTAAACATAGAATATAATTAATTTAAAAAACAAAACAAACAATGCAAATTTAATATACATAACAATACTAACAGATTAATATCGTTTGAAATATGATATCTAGTTTTAAATTTATGCTTCTTGCATATGTTTGATAGAAAATGTCACATTTTTCAGGAGAAGAAAAAGCAAATAATTTAAAACTCACCTGAAAATGTCCATATCTCTGACAAATGACGATGGTTTTCGAAATAGATGTCTACTTTAAACTTACATACACGCTATAAACCAATGCATAATAGGGCC
>JAECUM010068539.1:0-24237 GCA_016617855.1 Megalonaias nervosa
CTGTTTACTTGTTCTTTTATATCTTCTCTTCCACCGTAAGCTCGTTCTTTTATTAAGTTCGATTTTATTATCAAATCTAAATTTCTCAAATCAAGCTCGAGCAATATGTTTTTTAACAGGATTACAACTTGTTTATGTTCTTCTGTGCAATCATCAGGATAACAGTACCTATAATATCAAAGTTTTCTACTACTTCTTTTAGTTGTGGTCCTCGCATATGCATAACGAACACAATTTTTTTCTTCTTCTCACAATGGAGAGTTTATCATTGGAACTGATTTTTTTTTTCTTCTAGTATTTATTTCACGTGCCGCTAATGACTTGTCCCCCACATCTATTTTAGGGTTAAAAATATTATCATAAAATTCTTTCGCAACGTATATAAACCATTGTGTTGTCATTATTTTATAGCATCAGATTAAATTTGATCATCGAGTGTATATATTTGAAATGCTGTCAGTCCTGGAAACGGATGCTCAGCGGTGATAATATATACTCGAAAATACAAGTATTTGTTAACAGTATTTGCAGTCGGGATTGTAAAATATTGTGTTGCTGAGATATATGTGTCTGTTGTATTATATAACGTTGTCCAGTCGATATCATTGTTTGATCCTTCCAATTGCCAATTATAAATTTGGCCAATGCTAGAATGCTAGAGTTTAATCGACCTCGCAAATGAAATTGCCAAATAGAAACTGCAGTAGGACATTTGATTTTAATGCAAAAATTGTCATCTTCTCCGTTTGTCGTCCATTCATGTCTATCAGAGAAAGCGTAACAAGGATAATTTTCAGGATAATAAGATGATGCGCTTACCTCAAATCCAACTCGATTGTCAGTTGCCTTAAAAGTGTTGGAATATATCCAACATTGTTTTTAGTTCGTTTTATACCACTACTAGATACACTATCAACATACGCTTTATTTGTTAGATCATTAGGATTAACTGGAACATATGTCGTAGTTATTTTTTTGTTTCTCATGTTTATATTACCTGATATTGGTCCACCGGATTTTTTAAAGTATGGGGTAAGTTCTTCTTTTAACTGAGCATAACTAATAGCATCAGTTTCATTAGCTGGAGGCGAGGTTGTTGGTAATTCAGTTATTTTTGAATTTGACATATCTAAGTTACCTGTCATTGTGTTGCCGGCTTTGTTAAGTTTATTATCGTCAACTGATTTTAGTTGCGCATAACTTACCGCTTGTGTGAAATCTGATGGTGGATATGAAGTTTCCAACCCAATAATTTTTTTACCTGTCATATTAATAATTACCCGTAAGTGTACTACCAGTTTTGTCAAGCTTGTTGCCGTCCACATATTTCAACTGCAAATAACTTACCGCTTGAGTTTGATTTAAGTTTGCTGGTGGATACCCAGTTTCCAAATTTATTATTTTTTTCCTGACATATCTAAGTTACCGCTTAAAGTTCCTCCTGTCAACGACAACTTGTTGTCGTCAACGGATTTTAGTTGTGCATAACTAACAGCTTGTGTAAGGTCAACCCTTGGTGGTGGATACGCTGTTTCCAAACCTAGTACTCGTTGATTTGACATAGATAAATTTCCTGTCATCGCATCGCCAGATTTTTTAGCTTGATAAATCAATACTGTCGTCTGTACTAACAATAGCAGTTGACGAATCGCCTAATGTTCTTCCAAATTTTGTGCAATAACTCATTATTTGTTCTTGTTTGACAATTTTATGTCAACTTAGTTTATAATATGTCTATATTAAATTTTGATACAGAACGGCTAATCAAACACCAACATAACAACGAACTTCCAGATTGCCACTACCTCATCGTTGGTCGTACAGGGTCTGGTAAAACAAATCTATTATTAAATCTTTTACTCAACAACAGCTTTAACTACGGTAATGTATATATCTACACAATTAACCCATAACAGGATAAATACGAATTATTGAGCGAATACAATATCAAGCTTCGTGATGAACTTAACGTTGGTTACGACGTGTTTATGATCAGGCAACCAGAGGAATTAATTCCAGTAAATGAACTTGATTCGTTCGAACATAAAATAATTGTTTGACGATATTCCGCTAAACAACGAAGAGATGAATAAGATTAGGTGTTATTTCTCACTGTCGCGTAATAAAAGATGTAATTCTGTCTACCTTACTCAAGGTTTTTACAACGTTGACAGATTTATCAGGAGAAATACAGGATGTTTTATACTATTTCCCGGACTAGATAATGTTGTTGTAAGAAATATTGCAAACGAGCAATGCGGTGACGTAACAAAAGATAAATTTATAGAATTATATCAAACGGGAACCAAAGACAAATACAATTTTTTCTTATTTGATAAACTTGCACGTGATCCAGCTAAGATGTTTCGTTGTTGTATTGACACATTTCTCTAGACAAAATTTTATAAAACATAGAAAATAGTAATGGACAAACATCAGCAAAGAATCGAATTACTAAAGAAATTTGTTGAAACTCGAGCTGCTTTTAAGAAAAAAGTGGAAGAGGCTCGCCGAGGACAAATTCAAGCAGAAGAAGCAGCTGCTAGTTTCCTTAAACCTGTTACTGAAACGCTAATTGGCAAACAGCCACAAATGTCAATAATATCTCCAGAAGAACTAAAAAATACAAGAAAAATGCTTGTTAGGTTTACTCGGAGAAAAACCAAAAGAAGAAACTAGCAAAATTGTAACTGAACTTGTGAGACATATTGCTGATCCCGCTGCACGACAAGCTGAATTTGACATATTAATGAACAATCCTCTTGCGCTTCAACAAGCGATAGCAAGAACGACAGTTGATTCAGACGAGTTTAAAAATTTGATAGAAGATGTGTCAAAGCAACAACAAATGATACAAGAAAGTATTATAAAAATAATGCCTATTGAAGAAACTATAAGATTTTATAGAAAACAAGCTATATCAAAAATAAATGATTCCGAACTTGTTGAGTTTATTAAAAAATATTTGACAAATGAAAATCTAAACGATCTTAACAACATTAGAAAATGGTCAGAAGATGATTACAATAGACTAAAAAAAAAATTTAGGTGAAAAAATTAATGATTCTTTAAAAGCTGAAGAATTGATTAAAAAAGCTAGCAAAAATAAAGAAATAATACCTCTGTTAGATAAAATGAGAGACAGAATTATTACTGAGGCTTTATTATTGACAGCAGATAAATACAGAAATAGAGAAAAAGATTATGGTAAAGGTTGCACTTTCAAAAGATTATTCGATCAGTATAAACGTAATCGAGATAAAAGATTGCCAGAGGAAAGAGAAACCATCGGATCTGGCGTTAAAGTTTTTACATCAAACGCAGATATAGTTGACAGATTATTGCTATTGACATCATCTAAGGAAGCAGATAATGAAAGCACTGAAATCGACAACGAAATTATTGATATACTAGATCAGGGACGGGCAACATACGGCCCGCGGGCCTGACCCGGCCCGCGACGGGATTTTGACTGGCCCGCGGTCACATCCGGCCGCATTCATTCCTTGCATAGGTGGATAAAAGCGATTAAGGTATTGATTTAGTAATCCGGCCCACCAAGAACTTCATTTTCCCCTATCCGGCCCGCCGACTAGAGTAGTTGCCCTCCACTGTATTAGATCATCTTCGATCGAGCGGATTCCTAACATCGTCCGAGTACGAAATTTTACACCTTGATTTAATCGAGGCAATTTAATTTAATTGAGGCGATTTTATATATTGTCAACAACATTGTTACTTTATTCTTCACAAACAACGAGTGACAGCACAAACTTTTCTGTTTATTATAATCCGCCAATAACACTAGATCCGAACAAACAGTATGAAATCGGATTACTTTTTGCCACAGTATGGCACTCTATAGCAAATATTAAAAAATTTTTTAACGATGACTTTACATTTAATTCTGGAGCATGGGAATCAGTCAGAATACCACAGGGAGCGTATAATGTGACCGATATTAATAAAACGATAAAGAAATGATCGGCACCTTTGGTGTTACGGGTAATTTTGAGCTGGTTCCAAACTATAATACGCTACGACCTAGAATTACATTAAAAAATAATTTGATAATCGATTTTTCACCAGCGACTAGTATTGCGTCGCTGATAGGATTTGCTCACAAACAATACGAATGAACCACAGAACAAACTATAACATATGACGGTGATCTGCCAGTAAATATAACTGACGTAAATACAATATTGATTAATTGTTCTATCGCATCAGGATCTTACTCAGCTAGAGGTAGTCAAGGTCAAACGATCTATAGTTTTTCACCAGATGTCCCACCAGGGCCACTAATGCAAATTACTCCTCGACAAATAATATATTATCCAATTACTCTTGAAAATCAAATAACGAGTATGACAATGCAGCTAACAGATCAATCGGGTAGACAAATAGATCTTAATAACGAAATTGTCACATATTACTTACATCTACGCGCGGCGACATAGTCGCTGTGTAGTTGTTGGCGACATTGTCGCTGCGTAGGCGAGTCCAGTAAAATTGTACAACCTCCCTGATATAATCAAGGATATAAAATGAGACAAATAAAAAAAGTTTATAGAAGAAAAATCATAGGAGGATATTGTTGGAAATATATTTACAAAACTAGCTGAAAATGTTCCAGGAATTGCGCGTAAAGTTGCGCCAATTGCTCTTGACGCAGGTAAATCTTTAGCAACTGGGGCTGCATCTGCCGCTGGAACTGCGGTGGGACAAAAAATTGCTGAAAAAATTAAAGGCAATCCACCTTCAAACGCAGATATAAAACGAGCAGTATCAGATATTGCACCAACAGCAGAAACAGAATGAGCTATGATACCTACCACAAAAAATTATTATCATCAAGTGGTGAAGAGGTAATGCGTAAACTTGTAGCGAAAACAAGAATAACGCCTGCTGCATTTTAGTCGTTGCGACTTCGTCGTTGTAATTTTGTGTGGTAAAATAAAATAATGTCAGTTAAAAATTATCTTGATCTTGCTGAAGAACATGATACCGACGACATAGTGAGAGAATTTGAATACGTTGAATACCTCGACGAAAACTCAAACGAACCAAATAAAGTTGGTATCAGAACTTTTAACACACATGACGAGGACATGTTTCTGTTGCCGCACAAGGCAGTGTTAGAAGTGCGTGGTCAGTTATTAACTGCGATATGCGGTGATATTGCAGCTGGCGCAGAAATTGCACTTGTCAATAACGGCTGAAGTTTGTTTAAGAGCGCACGGTATCAACTGGCCAATCAAACCGTAGAAGATATTTCAATGCATTTACCTATAGCGAGTACGGTACTTAATATAGTCTCGTTTAGTGACGATTACTCGAGATCAGTGGCCACAGATATGATGTGGTTTAAGGATACCTCATTCGGGACGGCTGTTTCAAGAGAGTTCCGTACTGGTGCTGGAAATCATGCTCCAGATAACAATAATTTCTAATCGCCAATCCAGCTGCTGATGAATCAGCTGCAATAGGTGATTCGATAAGATTAGTAGTTACACGAATAAGACGGCAGCAATATAACGAAGGATACGCCAAACGAAAAGCATTTGCCGCAGAATCTCGCCAAATAACAATATTGCTTCAGTTAAGCACAATCTTTGGATTTTGCCGTGATTACAACAAAGTATATCGTGGACTAAAGCACACGCTTATTCTAGATCGGGCGGATCAAAACGATTGTATAATGCACGCTGATGGAGTGGCTGAAGGACAGTTTTCTATTACAAGATTGGCGCTGTGGATGCCATGAGTTGTTCCGTCGGTGGGTAAAACGATGGAACTCGAATCACTACTGACACATGGCGTATTACAACTACATCAAGCGAACAAATACCTCGACATTTGTTTGTTGTATTTCAACGACAAACGCGCCGTAATGACCAAGAAATGAACAACTCCGTATTTGATAACCCAGATATCAGACGCATCTTTGTTAGAATAAATTCTAGACAGTATCCCGAACGTGCAATCGAATGCAATTTTGCTGATGATGCCACTAAAAACATATCTCGGCCGTATATGTATCTTATGGAGGCTATGCAAAAATATCAGGACGCCGACAGTGGATCTCAGGTATCAGCAGAAGAATTTCGATCATTATACCCTATCTTTTATTTTGAGGTTTCAAAACATTCCGAACATGCTATCAGATCCACTGCTGATATTGAAGTCACTTGGACGCTTGGCGTGATGCCAGCTGAACAATATAACGTGTACGCGCTAGTTGTCAGTGATAGATTTTTGACAATTGATGCGTCCAAGGGAAAAATGACTGTACAAGTATAATTTGTGGGACAACAAAGATATAATGAAAACGGAATACACAACAAGAGAAATGTACCTAACGCCAGGTCAAATTAAAAAGTTATCTTTGATGATATCCCCGGAGACAAAGTCTCCGACGACGGAGTCGTTGACAAAGTTTCCGACGACTCAAAGGACCGCAGTAAAAGTAATGTTAACTCGACAACAAATCAATAAACTCGATCGCAAAGCGATTGGGGGAAAACCGTTTGTGCTGAAATTATCTGCTACACAAATAACAGCTATGGCGGTTGACGGTAGATTTCTCGGACCAGCATTTTCTGTGATAGTTAAAACAGTAATACCCAAAATGTTGCCAATACTAGGAACATTAGGGTTGGCAGCCGCATCGGGGGCAGTATCAGGGGCAACAAAAAAGGCGGTCTCCAGAGACGGTGTCAAACAAATCTATCGTTAACAACAGAGTTGTTAATGACAGTTTTATGTAAAAATAAAAAATAAAATGCCAGCTAAAAAATCGTCAACAACAAAAAAAGAAAACAAGGTGTTCTCGACAACGCAACCGAACAACGCTACAGAAAAATAGAAATAGAGGCGACCCTGTACGAAGAAAAAAATAAAGCCTACAATTATGTCTGCGCCGTGAAATATGTGGGCTGGAGACATTACATGGAAAAAAAAAACAGGTCACAGCAATGGCAATTCGGACGAGGTATCCTCACCGACTATTATGGAAAAGCGTACCACAAGACTCCACTCGACGACCTTTTTATTAACGCCATGGAACTAGGTAAAATCTATGGATTTGAGGCATTTCCAGAGAGAACCTATGAAGAATCATGTACAGCGGCCCAGGTATGCAGAGAAGAACTACGCCGGGAAACCTTCTCGCTGCCGACTTAACAGCCCTTTTAAGGGCTCCAATACTGCCTCATTATAAAAGGGATTCTAATTTCGCTTAGAATTCCAATTCGATAAAACCACTATACCTGACTTGTTCTTATAGATCTCCGTTCCAAATTCATAACCACAAACCTAATATTGAACAAAATTAAATTTATGTTGCTTAGACATAGTAGTTACTGAAATTTGCTACGGACTTAAACATTGTGTACACTATGTACTAGAACATTTTGTTGATAAAAAGATAGGAAAATTTTGCAACTCAGCTAACACGGTTAATCGCACAGGTGGCTTTACACACTATTGGAGGTAGGCTTTGTCCATTAGTACAACTGGACTGAATTTGACAAAAATAAGTGCGGTCTGGCGTTCTTGGGCGTGGACGACATCCGTTGCTGCGGTGTTGGCGCCCTTTTTCTGGGGCCCTTTCCTCTTTTTCCTCTGCCAGACATCAAATAAAAAGCGCGACCATCGCGCATTAAATCGGGGTTGTAGTGGCACCATTCCTACAACCCCGACCAATTGATAATCTCGACATTCGAGAATTAACCAGTCGCGAAAGCTCTTAGTTACCACAGGCGACTTAAATCCATACAAGAAGACAAGAATCGTGCACTTTGTAGCATTCATCAATCGCGCACTTCATTCATAGTCACACGGAGCAGCTGAACACACAGCACTTAGTTATGGAAGGCAGTACTGCAGAACAAAGGAAAAGCATGGCGCCAAATTGGCTACCAGCGATAGCAGTCATTCCCGCTCCAGCACTGAGGGCCATTAAGGCACTTGGGAAACGACAGGCGACTAATTGGAACTTGCGGGCTGGAGCGAAGAGTACTACACTTCTCTTAGTATGCGACAGTAGTACGGGAGTAGACATAGTAAACGGAGAAATGGGAGGCTATGGACTTGTTAAAAAACGTAGTAAAAGGAATCGTACTGCGAGGAGGAATGCGACCCAAGACATGGAGGCCAACTACTCGACTACACCTACTACAACATCTAACAAGGCACCGGGACCCCCAAAGACGTTACAAGCACCCCAAAGCTACTATCCACAACATCTACCCAGACTCGGCAGCAACACATGAAGGACGTGGACACACAGGCGGACAACACCACTTCAGAAGTAACTTCAGCTCCTGAACAAGAAGACAATACAGAAGCTGGGGAAAATACGTCTATAACACCGGACAGCGAGGAAACTGATGACGAAGTGGGAAAAAGCGAGCGAGCATTTCTGGAAAAGGCAGCAATAAAAGTACAGCGCTTTGAAGAAATAGGCCTAGAGGAGACCCTGTACGATGAAAAAAGGCCTACAATTATGCATGTGCAGTGAGCTGGAGAGCTCTAAATGTGAAAAAAAAAACAAAAAACAAAAAAAAAAACAGACCACAACAATGGCATTTCGGGGGCGGGGGGGGGGGTATCCTCTCCGACTACTACGAAAAAGCGTTCCATGAAATTTCACTCAGCAAGCTTTTTAGCACCGCCATACAACTAGAAAACTCCATGGATTTGAGGCATTTCCAGAAGTTACCTACGAAGAAACACGTACTGCGGCCAAGATATGCAGAGAAGAGCTTCGCCGGAAAACCTTCTGGCTGCCGACTTAACAGCCCTTTTAAGAGCTCAAAATTGCCTCATTATTGTAAGGGATTCTAATTCGGCTTAGAATTCCGTTTCGATCAAACCACTAATTCTACCATGTAATACGAATTTGACCCTTTGGTTCCACCGTCAAAATTTTTCGACTGTTAATTACTATGCGTGATACTAAAATTCTGAGTCACTTGACTTAACTGATTTGCAAATTTTAGAAAATTTTTATGTACACTTTTAACACTAATTTCCAACTATGAATTAATTAACGATGACATTTTGAAACTTTATTTATTTGACTAATTACACATGTGGCTCATACACTATTGGCGTTAGGTTTTGTACATTAGTACAACTGGACTGACTTTGACAAATAGTGCGGACTGGCGTTTCTGGGCGTGGACGACGGCTGTTGCTGTGGCGTTTGCGGCCTTTCCTGGGCCCCTTCCCTCCTTTTGCTCTGCCAGTCAAGTGAAAAACGCGACCATCGCGCATTAAAGCGGGGTTGTAGTGGCACCATTCCTACAACCCCGACCAGTTGATAATCTCGACATTCGAGAATTAACTGGTCGCAAAAGCTCGTAGTAAGCGTAGGCGACTTTAATCCCTTTTGATTGATTGATTGAATCGCGCACTTCTTTTTATATACTTTTTTTTAGACTTCCACTCCGACACACAACACTATCAGTCGTGACCCACGCCGCTGCGGGGAAACTGCCTGAAAATCCACTCAAACTGCTAATATTCCTTCACCGGACAACAGAAATACGACAGAACAGATAATTTACAAGATTCGGGAGAAATTTCCAGCCGAAATTTAGAAATTAACAACTGACTTCTAAGACAAGCACACAGCTGCGCCAGCAGGGAGTCTTACCTCCAGAACAAAGAGACAAAGGAAATCTGACTGACCGCTGACCACTGCAGCTCGCCGCCTAACTAAACCCTACCACGCATCACGTTAATTTACTCCAAGGTAAGGAGAATACTTATACATTATAATACCAAGACTAACTCCACAGGAAAATTTTATTTTAGATTCTCTTTTAACAAAACCCTATATCCCCATATTATCATAGTATTCACAACCATAACAATACTAATTATAATACCTTAACGACATTAAACAAAACACTACAATCTAAGCACATAATCTCATACATGATATAATAATTTTTTACATCGTATATATAATATATTTAGTGTACACGGCGGTCTAACAATAAAACAACTTTATTCATCCTAATTCATCACATTACAATACGGTGAAAGTCAAAATCCAACAACCAATCAGATTTGACCTTATATCTACAATTAGGCCCACTATAGAATATTAAGAGCAGCAAGCTGTTATGGCCATAGAACACAATTAATTTTACTATATATTCTCTACATTTGTTTCTCAGTACTGAACTTTCCACTGTGTGACAATCAATACAAATCATATGTTAATCTAAAATACCTTCAAAGATGACTTTACGGTGAAGTTCTTGTCAGGGGTTGACTTGCATTTTTTTGAGAGGCTGAATTGTAAACAAAACACCATGCAATGGAACACAGATTTCACTTCCGGATCATCACCAAGGCCTTATTACTCACTGTGCACTGTCGCCAAAATACACACAGACAACCACACCATAAGCTCATATTCTAAAGAATAAACAATTGCCTTTAAATCCTTACCAAGAATGCCTAAATCTAACTCTTATATCACCACCAAATGGAGACAGGAAAAAATGATCTAAAAATAGACTGGGACTACATTCGTGGGTACTGAACCGGAACTATTAATTGTGACCTGAGGCCTTATAGCCGAAAAATTCAACTACCAATCGAATTTGATCTTATATACACAACTCAACCTAACCAACGACACTCGAAGATTTCAACTCCTGACCTAATTAAAGTTTACACACTGCAGTCCAATATACAATAATACACGTATACACAAATTAATTCTACGCAGACAACCTCCATGATCCAATAATTAATCCATATATATATATATATATATATATATATATATATATATATATATATATATATATATATATATATATATGATTCTAATAGATAGATATTTATATATACGCATTTATACCACATCAAGTATCACTATAAGCAAAACAGGTAAAGTATTTGAACATGGTACAAGGAATCAGAAACAAAGTCAAACTACTCACCAAGAGCAGGATGGAAGCAACAAAAACTAACAGACTTACAAACAGGATGCGAAAGACCCACCAAAGACAAGACAAAGAAACAAATATACATGGCAATACAACTACTACAACTGAAGAACTCCCCAGAGATACATTCATAGGAACATTTCGAAAATCGACAACAACAAAGGAAGTCACCAAAACAACCTTTGACGTCACAGCAAGAAGATACACCAGGCAATACGCCAAACAGACAAATACAATCATCAAATCCGTAGAAGAAGCAATACAAACCCACACAACCAGAAAGAGCAGAAAACCTTTCAACATCCAAATACAAACGGAAGTAGAAAAAACAGTGCAGGAACAGACAAATGCCCAACATAACACCAATACGACAGAAAACAACACAATACAACACATACAGGAGGAGAGCAACAAAACTACCACAAAACCAACAGCAGAAAAGACAAACACCAACGAAATAACAACAATAACAGATACAGAAGAGAAAGTATGTGACAACAATGGGGACGAAATGTCAACAACACCAACGCCAGAAAACAATAACATCAACGCAACAACAGCAACTATCACAACACCAACAACAGAAAAACAAACCCCAATGTAATACAAACAACAACAGATATAGAGAAGAAGGGAAGTGACAACAAAAAGGAAGAAATGACTACAACACCGACAACAGAAAAGCCTAACACTAACGTAGCAACAATAACAACAATAAACCTCAAAGAAAAAGAGATTTGACAACATCAAGGATGAGACAAACAACAGCACTAACATAAAATCAACAACTACAGGGGTTAAAAAAAAGAATGAACAACAGCAGCAACAACAGCACTGACAACACCACACAAGAGGAATCAGGTGGCATCACAAAAAATACCCCGCCTACCAAGGCCAAGACCTCAACCACTACACCCGATACTGTCAACCACCACCACATTGCCACGAAGCCTAATTACACCATACATAATAGCCATCAAGCAGGACCCTCCATGCACATAACACCAAAAGAAATGAAAGAAATTGAGAAAGCTCTACAAGACGCTAATCGGGAACTGCAAGACACCAACCGAGAACAACACAAAACAGCAAAAAATAACTACTACGAAATACCGGAATACGAAGAACAAGCCATAACATCAAAAGGGAGACACCCAATTAAAGGAATACCCAACATCAAAAGAACTATCAAGGCAGACGAACGAACATCGACAAGCAAAGCTATCAAGATAGATGGAAAACAACAACTTGCCAACAAAAACAACATAAACAACACAGACAACAGGAACAACAATGAAAATACAAATAAAAACCACGCACCCACAAAACTAAATCAGACTGAAGCGCAGACAGGAAACCAACACCAGCAGATGAGAAAAACCAACAAAATATGAACATCACCCTCCACACTTAACCCTCGACACTTAACCCTCGACACTTAACCCTCCACACTTAACCCTCCACACTTAACATTATTCATCAGCAGCTACACAGAAAACTTTCTACGAATTAGCACCAAAACCCTGGCAACAACATTAATGCAACGTCACAGAGGCATGTTCAAAATAGTAAGACCACGGAGCAATTATATAATCATTTGGTGCAACACCATCAACCAAGTAGCCAAATATCTTGAAATAACACAAATTGCAGGCATCAAAGTCACCGTCAGACGACACCGAGCAACATATGCACCAAACAACAACAATAGGCCAACAACCACCCAAAGAAGCAGGACCCAGTTGAGAGACACACGCACCAGGGAAGAGAAAGACGCCCCAAGCACTGGATTCAAAGCAATATTAAAACTACGACACACACACTTAAGGAAAACCACTATAGAGATAGAAAAAGACATAAAATACAACATCGCAGCACTTAAACGAATTACAAAACTAAGAAATGGAAACGGAACCGAGACGACAACTGTATTGGTCGAATTCACTGCCCCACCACCCATGACCATCAAACTGGGACCCCATGGAAAGACACAACCAATACACAAAAATATATCAACAAGCCTCGCCACTGCAACAACTGCCAACGCTGGGGCCACTTTACTAAAAGATGCCGGAACTACACAAGATGCATCCTATGCGGAGAAAAACATACAGGAAATTGCAACTACAAAACACACAGATGTGCTAACTGCAAAGGACCGCATCCATCATATTCACCGGAATGCCCATATACAATAATTGAAAAAAGAACTATACTGTTCATGGAAAACAAACAAATCTCTTACAAGCAAGCCAAAATGGAACAACATGAACTCTACTCAAATCAAAAAACAAACACAACTCGGCCACATCGAACAACCACAATTCCTCAAGAGAGACCCAAAGCTACAACAACTAATCGATCAGAACCACCCGCCAAAATCACCCAAAAGAGGCCTACAACTACTCAACACCCACTACACTCAACTATGAGAAGACAACACCACAACGTAAATAAAACCTCTGAACACATCATACAGCAACCAAACTACAACAAAGGAAACCAACACCACACCTACCGACTACGTGGATCCAAAACTATTAACCCTACAACTACAGGAAATAATCCAAGAGATTAAACAGAACAAACATAACAACCAGATCAAAAGGGAAGATGTCTTTCACTTGCTCTATAAAGTAATAGAAAACATATTTCCCAAAGACAACTAAAACAGTACACAGGAAAATATATCCGTATGTAAACTATAACGTGCTTCTAGTATGGATAGCAACCCCAAGGCATGAAACTTATCAGACTACTACCTAAAACATAAACACTAACGTACATTTATTATGGATAACGACCCCACTACAAAGCGTACAAACCCCAACTCAACACTCACCATTTGGCAATGGAATTGTAGAGGATTAATATCAAACCACGGCGAACTGATATCAGCAATCAACACAGCTAAACACAAACCAGATATAACATGTCTCCAAGAAACACTTCTAACTACTACACATACGAAACTACCCAGGATTAAAGACTATGATACCAACTTTCACAAAAGCAGGGACAACGGGAACAGAGGAGGAGGAGGACTGGCATTCTACATACATAACACAATGGCAAATGTAACAGAGCTGGACACCAAAGTGGGTCTCCCAGACAACCAAATCGAACACCAAGGAATCACCGTCAAAATAGGGCCAAAAACAATTTCCATCTACAACATTTATGACCCCCATGCCCATAATGCAAACACCATCAATAGTTTCCGACAAATCTTCCAAGACAAAAGTAAGAACAGTATCATTTGTGGAGATTTTAATGCACACAACACAGAATGGAGAGGACACCATACAAACACCAGAGGTAGAAAAATTGAAAAATACGCCAGGGAAAACTAACTAATAATCCTGAACACAGGAACAACAACCAGAATACACCCCATCACCGGGAATTTTACAACCTTTCCCGCTAAGTACAACCATTTATCTACAGAACCCAAGAAAGCAACAACGAAACACCCAAAAATGGTAAACAGAAAAAGTAGACTGGGATCTATTCCAGGCAATCTTGAAGAAAGTGCAGCCAGAAGATCTACGCAACAATGATACCAACCAGTACTATCACAACATTATCCAAGTACTGAACGAAGCAGCAGGGGAAGCTATACCTAAAACAAGCGGAAAGATAAATAAAAAAAACATACCATGGTGGACAGACAACTGCCGAAACGCCATGAGGTTAAAAAAGAAGGCCCTAAACCGCTTCAAACATACCAAACTAGCCGCAGACTTCATCATATATAAACAACAGGAAGCCATTGTGAGAGCAGTCATAAAAGAAGCCAAACAAGACTCATGGAAAGCCTACTGCTCCCACTCACACATCGCACCAAGTCCAAAGAAGTCTGGGCAAAAATCAAAGCCATAAGAGGAAAAGTCTCGACCACAATACCTAAACTAGCTGGAGCACAAACCAACCAAGAAAGAGCAGAACAACTCGCAAAACATTTCGCCCATTCCAGCAGTAACAACAACCACACACAGACATTTATGGCGCAGAGACAGGCAATAGAGAAGGACTTCCCCCACATATTCCAAGACCAAACCACAGAACAAGTAAGCAACGGCTCACCTTTAAACGACTACTTCAACCTACAAGAATGGAGGAAAGCACTACACAACAAAAAACCCACAGCACCAGGGGAAGACAACCTTGGATACGCCATCTACAAACATATACCAATAAATGTGCAACTTATCATACTCTACATGATCAACCTTATATGGGAAATAGGAAATATACCAACACCATGGAAACATGCAATAGTTATCGCAATACCAAAGCCAGGAAAAGACCCTAAAAAGGTAGCCTCATACCGACTTATCTCCCTAACAAACACTATCTGCAAAATTATGGAAACTATGATCAACAACAGGATAAAACACCATCTGGGTACAAACTAACTATTCTCTGAAAACCAAAGTGGATTTAGAAACCGGCGCTCCACCATTGATCAGCTAATAAGATTAGAAGCGGACATCAAATTAGTCTTTAACGCAAATCAAAGAAGTCACAGACACCTTATAGCAATTTTCCTTGACCTTGAAAAAGCCTTTGATCTCGTATGGACGAAAGGACTTGTCTCCAAATTTAATCAATATGGTATCTATGGAAGAATGCACCGTTGGATAGCAAATTTCCTAACAGGAAGACAACTCAAAACTAGAATAGGCGACACAACATCCAACACCTACACATTGGATAACGGAACACCACAAGGAAGTGTAGTAAGCCCTACATTATTGAACATCATGGTTAACAACCTCGGCGACTACATCGACAACTCTATCAGCCTATCCCATTTTGCAGACGATAGCGGAATTTGGAAAGCAGGCAATCCCAGGAACCAATCATACATCAATCTACTTCAAGCGAACCTCGACTCAATTTCAAAATGGGCTGACAACTGGGGCTTTAAAATTTCCAGTGATAAAACGGTTGGAATGCTTTTTTCCCCACACAACAGACGAAAGACCAATTACCCAATACTCCACCTACAAGGAACACCTGTAAAATTCGTCACACAGACATACTTCCTAGGAATGCTACTAGAAGAAAACCTCAGTTGGAAACCACACATAGCGGAACTAACCAGAAAATGTCAGCAAGACATCAACCTACTAAAACACCTAAAGGGAACAACATGGGGTGCTGATCAACACACTTTACTCATGCTATATAAGGCACTAATTAGAGCCAAACTGGATTACGGCAGCCAAATATATGCATCTGCGAACAATTCCCTTCTCCAAAAATTAGACTTCATACAATATAAAGCGCTCAGGCTATGCACAGGTGCACTACCAAATACCTCGAACGACGAACTACAGATACTAACAGGAGAACTACCCCTGCACATAAGACGAGAAGAACATATCTTACGATATGCCATTAGAAACTCCATACACTCGGACAACAACCCAACCAAAATAGCTTTTAGAAATTGCACGAGGCCGTTCAGCAAACAACTAGTGCCCAATCCCCCGGCTAGCAAGAGAGTGCACATACTTCGAGAGGAAATGCACATCCCAGAAATCCAGGCTGAAAAACACAAAAATTGCGACATCACACCCTGGAAGAACAGCACGCCTAGAATAAACCTTACAGCGCTGACACTAGGACATAAAAAACACAACACTTGGAAAATCCTTATCGGAATACACAAGATCTTAGAGGAAAACTATACAGGATTTACAAAAATCTACACGGACGGATCCAAATCTAAAGAACTCAATAGAACAGTGGCAACCATTGTGGTACCTGAGCAATAAACCCAAATCGGCACCAGATTACCAGACGGATGTTCCATCTACACAGCGGAATTTTGGGCGATAAAAGAGGCACTGCTATGGAGAAAAACACAAACACACAGAAACCACGTCATCATAACGGACTCATTAAGCGTTCTGAAATCAATCGAATCTGGTACATCAAAAAGCAGAGGAAATATGCTTCAGGAAACAATGCTAATAGCACGTGAACTTGAAGAAGACCAATACAATATGGAATTTTTATGGGTACCATCTCACATCAACCTATTTGGAAATTATAAGGCAGACTTCGCAGCAAAACATAATTTACACAACAACGATGTCCAAACCATTGCTTACAGCGTCCAAGAATTATACAGTCAGGTTAGACAGCATATAAATCAGAAATGGCAGCAATACTGGGATACCTCCAACAAAGGTAGACATCTGTATCATCAACAAAAAGAAGCAATCCGGAGCATCAAGGCACCTAAAGGTCTACAAAACTACGAACTACAAAACATCAACAGGATAAGAACAGGAAAAACACTGCTGAGAAACAACTATGGAAAATACCTCAAGGAACAACAAAATTATACCATCAACTGCCCACATTGTCCAGTCCCGGAAACACTCGACCACGTCTTTAACACCAGCACCAGATACCAAATACAAAGAAACAACCTCAGAGAATATAAAAAACGCATCGGTTCGCCCACAACATACCCCGAATTACTCGACAAGACCAAGAACGCAAACCTGGAGACTACCTACAGAAGTATAGTACTGTACCTGAAGGAAATCGACAAGCACGGGAAAATATGAATACACGCGTAATACAAAATACACACAAAACTGGACTATGGCACAGCGCCAGCCATACGGCAAGGCCATAAAACATATCAACACACAAACACACCATACCACACCAATATAATAGAAACACGACAACTGGGACTAAAGCAACTGCTAGCCAAACGGCAAGTCCACATAACCTTGGACTAAAGCAATTGCTAGCCAAATGGCGAGTCCACAAAACATAGCACAATACTAAGGTAAGACCACCACGCCTTTCATACCTTACTAACAAAATCTGATCCTTCAAACTGATTCCTACCTCTCTTTCCTCCCCTGCCCACTAACCAAAAAAAAAAATAAAAAATAAAATTATTATTATTATTGTTCTTTCAATCTCCCCTGCATGGAAGCAAGAAGACAATTCCTTAATCAACTACTAACTCCCCAGCATGTAAGCCTGGCAGCCTTCAGGGAATTTTTTAAAATTTTATTTCTACCCCCCCCCCCCCGCATGCACTCCCACTTAACCGTGTAGTGAAAAGTAGTAAGGCAAAGGCGATAGGGAGTAAAAGACGGAGGAAGGGAGGAAAAAGATGGAGAAAGGAAAAAGGAAGACGACTCGGACACAAGAGATCAAAGTCCAAGTGATGACTCCTTTTGCAAATAAAAACATTTCTTTTTCCGGACAAGCATAATGTATTCCGCTTCAGGGACAATTTCACCTCGTAAGAAGGTGTTATTGTCTACCCAACTCGTGCGGGTTAAGCAAGCAAAACGCAAGCTAAGGGCCCAAAACAGGTGCTAGAGAAACCATACTAGCAAACACTTGGGTGGAATCCTTGAGACGACAAGCCAGTGTTGTTAAAAGACTTTCCACCAAGAAGCCCGAACAAACAAGCCAAACGGATGCAAGGGGCGAAAAACAGGTGCTAGGGAAAACAGACTAGCAAACGCCTGGGTGGAATCCTGATAGCAGCAAGCCTGTGTTGCCAAAAGATTTTCCACTAAGGCCCCAACTCCGTGGCAAAATCTCCTCCCTCTACTTATCTTTCTCTTCCGGACAAGCATAAGGACACAAAACAGGTGCTAGGGAAAACAGACTAGCAAACACCTGGGTGGAATCCTTGAGACGACAAGCCAGTGTTGTTAAAAGATTTTCCACCAAGAAGCCCTTTTTTCTCTTTTTCTTTCATCTTTCCCTTTTTCTTTTTCTCTCTCAAAGAGAGTCTTCCTTTGGCTATCGAAGACCTCTTTCAAAAATAGCTCTATCCACGTAATCAATCTCGATCCCTTGGTTCCACCGTCAAAATTAATGACCAATGTAAACTCTGCGTGACCCCAACGTCTTTGGGATGGCTTACACCCAGCTGATCGGTACTCTTTCGGCAAAACAAAGGTATACTTCTTACGCAAAATTCCAACTTCCTAAATACATCCAACAAAATTAAAAACTAACTACATTAGGCTAATTGCACAGGTGACTTACACGTCTTTGGAGATAGGGCTGTCCACTAGTACAACTGGCCTAAATTTGACCAAAAACGTACGGATTGGCGTTTGGACGCGTGCACCGCGGGGCTCTTGCTGTGTCGTTTGGCGCCTCTCTCCCGGGGTCCTTTCCTCCTTTGCCGCTGCCGGACATAAATAATAAGTGCGACATCGCACATAAACACGGAGCTGTGGTGGCACCAATCTCGCAGCCCCGAACAATTGAAGAGCCTGACCTTCAGGCATGAACCAGTCGCGAAAGCACTGAGTATGCATAGGCGACTTAAATCCTTCGAACCAAGCAACCAATCGCGCACTTGATCAGAGGCAGAAGACATCAAGCAGGTAAGATCGGCGTACCGGGAGCGCGGTGAAAGGGACGCCGGCGGGAAAAAGGCGGGAACAAAGGGACTACACACAAAGGACCACAGAACAAAGAACGTAACAGCAACAAAGAAACAACGTGGCCATAGATGTAGATTCCTGTACTGCTACGTCGAGCTAAGCTAACCTACACTGAAACAAGCTGCTGATACGGAAAAGAAACAACGTGGCCAGTAACACACAATAAAGACCACAGAATTACACTGGCTATTTTGACGAAATGATGTAGCGTCCATAGGGAGTTTACAGGAGGCTATTTCACTAGGCGGTGCAGTCTTAAAAGGGAAGCGCAAGACCAGTGGAGCTGCCCTAAAACAGATATGGAACGGATATGGAAAGCCGTCATATACCGGGATACCCTGAATACCGCACAAGCCTGCACAATAACGGAGAAGCCGGGACATAGAAAAGATATCGGCTGCCAAATTTGCCTGAATGTATGAGGTTTCCTTTTGGTATTTTTGAAAACCTCTTTCGATAATATCTCTTTTATGTATTACGAATATGACTCTTTGGTTCACCGTCAACAAATTTTCATACCATTATTTACTATGCGTGATACAAAAAAAAAAATAAAAATTAAAAAAAAAAAATGAGTCGCTTGACTTCACTGATTGGTAAATTTTGATAATTTTATGTACACTTCGTACACTAAATTCCAACTTTAACCTACATTAATTAATAACGAAATTCTGAAACTCATTTTATTTGATTAATTGCACAGGTGGCTTACACATTATTGGAATTAGGTTTCGTCCATTAGTACAACTGGACTGAATTTGATAAATAAATGCGGTCTGGCGTTTTAGGGTGTGGAGGACATCAGTTTCTGCAGCGTTGGCGCCCTTTTTCTGGGGCCCTTTCCTCCTTTTCCTCTGCCGGACATCAAATAAAAAGCGCGACCCTCGCGCATTAAAGCGGGGTTGTAGTGGCACCATTCCTAGAACCCCGACCGATTAAAAATCTCGACATTCGAGAATTAACCAGTCGCGAAAGCTCTTAGTTAGCACAGGCGACTTAAATCCATTCAAGCAAGAATCGCGCACTTCGTCTTTGAATTTTCAAATAATGGCAACGAACTACGTTGACAAAACGCGGAATTGTGGATACCTTAGGGATGGTTGAAGAAATACTTGTAAGGGTGGAGTATGGTTCATATGGCCCCCAAAGATTGAAAATGGAAATTAATAATTTAAGGAGAGGGAAGGAAACATTAAGGGAGCTTATAAAAAAGGAAAAAGAAGAAAAGGAGGATTTGGAGGAAAAAGAACATGTTAGAAGATGGAATGAAAAAATAATGAAAGAGGAAGAAAATGAAAAGAGAAAAAAAGCAGAGGAGGAAGAGGAGGAGGAAAAGGATGAGAAGAAGAAGAAGAAGATAAATGTAGTGAAGAAGATAAGAAACTGGTGGAAAAGAAGAAGAGAGACAGTAGAAGAAGAAACCCAAAGGCCCTTTTCAGGGCCCCTCAACTGTCTGGAAAAGATGCATATTCTCTCTTGCCTTAATTTTTTTTTATTCGATTGTATAGTTGTTTGTTTGATAGATTTATGTATATAAATCTATGTACGTCTATGTCTCTGTCTATGTCTCTAACCCTGTCTCCAACCACGTCTCTATGTCTATTCTCTGTTGGTCCCTAGAGTGGCACATATTCAGGTCAGCCCCTTGCAACACTGTTCCACCCGATTGAGGTCAGCCCCTTGCAACATTGTTGCCATTGTTTCCTCGTTGTCCAATACTGTGATGTCACCCCTGTTCAATTCCTATTATCCCTAGACAAGCCCAATACATTATCGTTATACATTCCCTATGTTAAATTTCCCTTGTCCATAGAGTAACCCAACCCATGTTCAATTCCCTTTGTCCATAGACAGGCCCAATACATTATCGCTGTAAGTTCCCTATATTAAATTTCCCTTCTCCGTAGAGTAACCCACTCCTGTTCTTGTCTGTATAGGGTCGCAACAGTTTTTAACAATGAAGTCCCATTGTCCGTATATTCCCCCCATTCACTACTATCTGTTATTTCAAATTTCAAGTACTGTAACTGGAAAACATGGCCAAGCTGGAGGAGTAGCAGATTTCCAACCAGTCCCATCCAGAAGAAGAAAAAAAGGCCAAGAAAAGGGGCGATAGAGAGCAGAACAACAAGGCTACTGAAGAAGAATAAATCTCCTGCACGATATGTCAGATGAAGATGGTAAGTCCTTTGACGTAGAAGAAAACACAGGAAGTATAGAACGACGAGGAAAAAAGCAGAGAACTCAGGGAGACCGGAAGAAGGTTTTATCACCTCGACTTCCCGTAATGCAAAAAGAAAAAGGAACAGTACCCCGCCCAAGGAATGGGACATGGAAACCTGCCAAACATTTTAGTGTCGGCGGAAGGAAGTACATATCATTTTTAAAAAAAAGTCTATTGTTTTGACAATTTTGGGAGGAGAAGAGGGGTACCTGTTCCAGACAGGAACCCTAAAAGTACGACCCAACTTTATGATATTAAAATTTACTAACAAATTATAAAGAAACCCCTGAAACAAAAATATCTAAATAAATTTTTTGTCAAAATTCTATTTGATTTTTTTTTTACTGGAAAACAAACACCAGCTGGTGGGCATACAAAAACACATAAAAGTATTTTAAATTTTAGGACGCCATAAGGTGGGACTCTTCAAAGGCCGATAGCTTAACATAGCTGAAAGATGGAGAAGTGCCCATAAATACAGTACGGCTATGATTCATAAATTGGTCAAACTGGTCTAAACTGAAAACTGTTTCTAGTTGATCAATGTTGACAAAATTGTATCTGTAATGATTTTGATCTGCCAACCAGTATGGACAGTATTACTAAATAAAAAACAGTAAAACAATGTTTCAAAAAGGCGCATGCTCAGTTTTGACTAAATTGGACAGGAGACTTCTTAGGAATGGATTTTTAACAGGGTCTATGGGGTACCGTTTTGACATTTATTCAGTATTGAATGATATCAAGTAATCTTTATATGGTATAATACATTTGAAATTATGATATAATAAATGTGAACTACAATGTTAAATTGCTTGGATTTAATAGCCAGAGAGCTATACAATTACCTACCGAGTCTAAAACAGTTTTTGTCAGATTTTGGAACCCAGTTTAATACATTTATCTCGATCAAATCAATACACCTCGCCTCAAAAACACAAAAAATAAAACAACATAATAAAAACCCAAACACACAAAGATTTAAATGGAAGCTATTCTAACTTGTAAGAGTGCTTATATATAATAAAAAATTACAAATTAATGAGACTAAAATGGCACCTTCATATGCCAATATTTTCATGGAAAGACTAACAAAGGCTACTCAACGAAGCACCATACAGACCCCTCAGCTGGTGTAGACTCGTTGACGACATAGAATCCAAATGGATGGAAACAGGCAACAGTTTCAAAATATATAGATATAACTTTCACCCTACGATTAAATTTGCCGGAGTGATCGAACAGGTCCAGTATCTTTTTTATATTCAACCTACCCTTCTAGAGGTGAATTTAGAAACTGACGTATACTCTAATCTTACTGACTCTCACAAGTATCTATTCCCGACCAGCTGCTATCTCCAGCATGTAATAAAAAAAATCTCCCTTATGGTATATGCGTTTGAACCAAACGCATTTGTTCAAATCCTGCCACCTTTGAAAAAGAGACTCAGAGAGCTCAAGGGGCACCGTGAAGGAGAAGATACAAAAGGAACTACATTGAGGAGGCTATTAATAAAACATGACTCCTCGGCAGTGGAACCCTCCTGAAATATACAACTAAGAAAACCAACAAGTGTGTCCCCTTCGTGTTAACTTTCCACCTTGATACCCCAAACCTACAAACAGATCATACACATGCATTGGCACCATACTGAATTGTCTGAACGTCTCAAGGGTATATTTCAAGAAGTTCCTATGGTTGTGTACCATGGACCTAAAATCTCAAAGACCATTGGTACGTAAGAGTAACTTCAAGCAAGACCACAGATTCAGGCACATACCATTGCAAAGATGAGCGTTACGTAATTTGCAAACAGACCAAATCTATCAGAAGTTCGACGACAGGAGTTAACTACAAGATAATCAGAAGGTAGGATGTCGAGCCAATAATGCAATCTATCTACTGACATGTAAGATCTGTGCCATTCAGAAGGTTGGTGAAACCAGTGATTTTAGAAAGTGAATGAATAATCACAAAAGCCGCATTCGCAATAAAATCACCGTGAAAGTCGCCAACCACTACAACTGGAAAGGACATCGAGTCAAGTCGCTCAAGATGTTATCGACTGAATTTAACCTAAGATAGACACAGAATGCAAACGTAAGGAACAATAATGTATACTACAATTGAAAACTAATAGAGAAATTGTCCAAAAGGAAATGATCTAACCTTCCCATTGCTGTCTTGTCAAAATTACAGCCAGTCATTAGTCTTGCATCCGATGCAAAGTTTGCGCTAATATATACCCACGTAATTACATTATTATTATTATTATTATTATTATTATTATTATTATTATTATTATTATTGTCAATTATCCTGACACAAAATTATTTAACGTATTCCGTATTTCCCTCAAAACCTCCTTGCATAACTCTACCGGCAGATAAATTCTGGCATCAGTCTCTCGCCATGCACTGTCGTCCTTCCTTCACAACTTAGAATTCGGTCCAAACATACCGCCTGGTTATTTTACGTGAAAGACGTAAGAACCCGCTCGTCTATTATTTCTGCACAACTTTGTATTGTTATATCTCTTGTTGTAAATTGCCCCTAGTGATTCTAACATGCAGGAGTCCA
>JAECUM010068541.1:0-13127 GCA_016617855.1 Megalonaias nervosa
GCAATAAATATATGTCGTGGTGCAGAAACACCTTGTTGTGATGCTATTTGCCACGTAAATAAACCATTAATATTACTCTTGATAGCATCTGTGGTCATTGTTAACCACGATAATGCTGATTTACCACCTTGATTCATAAAAGAGAGTAGACGATCTTCTTCAGTTATTGATGGGGTCATCACCGGCATCCCAATGAAAGTTTTGTCAGAATTACTCTACCAGCATCACTAGCGGGTCGCCATATTGCATCATTGTCAGTTGCTTTTCGTACAAGTACAACTGTGTGCTTAGCTCCGAAAATGACTTTTCTGACATTTCTACAAAATCCAAAGATATGTGATAGTGGAATGGCACATGAAAATGCTCTTCTTCCACCACGCAACATTGCTCGACGTGATCTAAATCCTAAGTTAAAATCTGGATCTACATTAATAATCATACTTTGTACATCAACGTTGGCGGTTCTATCAAAATTTCTTGGTCGTCCTATTTCATATTGTCGATACTCTGGAGAATCAGTTGTATCCTTTGCAAACATCATTGATGGACCAGTTGATCTTGAATAATCGTCGCTGTATCTTGCAAGACCTAATATCGTTGTAGCAACATCAACGTCCTTCTGAATTGATTCAATATTTTTACCATCGATCATGTACGTTGCGCTATCAAATAACGCCATAATACCATTATTAACAAAACCGACACTAACTTCAGCTCCATATGCTACTGGTGCTGCAGGATTAGCGATCTTTAAAATTTCACCTTCTACTTCAATAAAAGCCTCAGCGGGTAGGAAATACCTACTTGTATCCTGAACCTGTAGTTCAATTCGTCCACGCTGATCTGGAATTCGAGCGTCATAAGAATAATATTGATAATCACGCACAGACTCATCTCTGAGTACCGGTGCGTCCATGTCAAATGCTGGATCAGATATGCGCTTAAACATATTTATTATAATTATTATCGTCTAAAACGAAGACCACTTCCTGCTATCAGACTAGCGGTTATATTTTTTTCTTTTTCTAACATTGGTACATCAGCTAACTCTGCTAGTCTTTGATTAGCAACTTGATTTATTATTTTACTGACATTTGCAGGCATTACTTCAGTACTAGGCAATTTTAGTGGTTGAAGTTTTCGTCGTATTAATCGTGCTAGCGTATCTTTGATCGCTGAAAATGCTTTACCAGCGAGATTACCCATAGCACCAATACCTTTTCCACGAACAACATCAATAGCTTTCATACCCAGTTGCTTTGCGATCGGTATTGCTTTTGGTGCTATCCTTCTAAATAGACCCTGAACAACATCACCTAGTCCATCTCCGTAGGTTGTCTTGTATACTGGTAATCGTGAGTTTATTACCCTGACCATGGTTGGTCCACGTTGAGTACCATGTACGATCATTTTATTATAGTAATTGTATTTAATTACGTACTTAGTCACTGTAGTAGTCATCGGCAATTTCATTAATAAGAGACTGATAAACATCAACGTCCATGATACCGCCAGTAAATAATCGTCTGCAAATATCGGCTGCTTCATTAATTATTTCTGGAGATTTATTACCAGCTCGTTTTCCCCCGATGAGAATCTCCAGACGTTCAACGTCAGAGATAACGTTATTTGGACATAGAGTAAAATCACCTCCAGTAGAGAGACCACTTCCAGTAGAAAGTTCTTCTAAACCTGAATTCAGTTTTTCTTCATATTCTTCATATTCTGTTATTTTTTCTTGTAAATCTTTTTTTCTAATATTCGATCTTTCTTTTGATAATCGTTCTATCACTTTCTGTTTATACTCTCTCACTTCCGTCAGATGTATCATTAATTCTTCCTTATCGGATTTATTAAGTAATTTTTCAACGTATTTTAGTCTTGCTGCTCTTTCTCTCTTTTTCCACTCTTCATAATTTTCCATTGCCCCCGGTTCTTTTGAACCAAATCCCATTGGTATTCCTACGCTCGGTTGAGTTAATATTGATCGTGATGGTGGTGGTGGTGGTGATGGTGGTGGTTGTTGTTGTTTTTCTAGAATTTTCCGTGAGGTTGGCGACCAATATTTTGATTCTTTTTTTTCTTGTATTTTTTTTGCTGCTCCCCTTGTCATTGGTGGTGATGATGATCTTAATGGTGGTGGTAATGATAATGGTGGTTGTGATTCCAATGTTGTTTCAGGAGCAGGTTGTAATTCCAATGTTGTTTCAGGAGCAGGTTGTAATTCCAATGTTGTTTCAGGAGCTGGTTGTTTTCTTTTTATATATTTTCGTTTTGGTCTTGCTGCTGCTGTTTCTCTTGCTTTTCTCTTCTCTACTTTCGCCTGTATCTTGCTTTCTTTCTCCTTTCTATCTTTTTCTTCCTGCATTTTAACTAAAATATTAATTTTATTTATATAATCTCGATATTTTGGATCATCAGATTAACTTTTTCAAAATTCGTGTTTATGCGATATATTGCTTTATACCACTGATCACGGTTTCTAATATCTTTAACGTTTTCAGGTTTCATTAATGTTTCTCTCCGACTAAAACCAGTAAAAGCAAGCACAGCTAATAGATTTGCGTCATCAATCCCCCTAATTGTTTTAACAGCATCTACAGTAAATTTATTTTCCAATTCAGCAATAGTACTAATTACAACATTATATTGTTTAGGAGCTAATGCTTCAGCGACTGCAGGTTGAGCAGCAGCAGCTATATCAGCTGGAAGTCCACGTAGAATCTTTTTTGTTTTCTTAGTTCTTTCTGCTATTTTTCCAGTTGCTTCAGCGGTTTTCTCTAACGTAGGAAGAAGACTTTTAGTTGTTTCTGTAATAGGTTTAAATAATTGTTTTGTATCCTCTTCAAATTCAACATGAGATTCTTGTCGTTCTTGTAATTGTTGCTTGACAGCATCACGAACAGGTAAATATTTTCTAATTGCTTCTAGTCGCTCTCGTGCTAATCTAGCTGAATGAGGTTCTCCGATGACAACCATATTAATAATATTTATACTGACTATTTAATTTACAGCAGCAGGCAGGGTGGTCGACAAAAATTGAGTGACCCGACGAGTAAACTAAACGCATTATAACATAAAAAACAAAGATTCAAAAATAAAATAATAAAAATGAGCTAACCCAAACGATTTATTATTCGTTTTTCAAACTATACGGTAATAATAACAGTTAGGAGGTTCGGTTTAGCGTTATTGACCTTTTTTTCAGCCCCTGTAGGAACCTTTATTTTTGTAAAATAAGGTCTCGTACAAAGTGGTCTGTTCACCCTACCTGCTGCTAGCTATCAAAGCAAACTTTTGATGATTGCCCATGATCAGTGGATTGTTAGGAAGGATCTAGTAAAATACACAAAGATTGTTTAGCGTTTTCTCGCACCTACTGTATCATTGTGTAACGGAAGCTTTCTCGTTTGATCTTTCCCGTGTTCTGAATTCTGCTATACCACGGATAGGTAGTTTTACTGATATTCCACGGATGGGCGTTGCCAAGTGTAATACTGAATACGTCAGATGCAATATCAAGTGACCAGTCAAATCAATTACCTTTGCCCAAAAATATATAGGTTTTGAAAAATGGTCCTACATATGTTTCCATCCTGTAAATGTACAACGAAAGAAAACATGAATCTGCAGGACTACAGAATTAAATAAATCCGTTGAAACGCCTAGACGAGAGAGAGAGAGAGAGAGAGAGAGAGAGAGAGAGAGAGAGAGAGAGAGAGAGTCAACGAGAAAAGAAACAATGGGCATTGAAAATATTATGTTTATTACGCCATCCTGCAGACGAACAATGCCAGAATGACATCAGATTGCGAAAAGACAAAATCGAATCAGAGCGTGACTCCTCCTACTCCCACAACACTTCTTAACCATTGTTTCACAGATGAAATCCAGACAAATACTACAGTACAGTAAAATACAGTTGTCATAATTTTGTTTGACATATTTTGGCAATTAGCAGATATAGAGCGGGAGGTCATGGGTTCGAACTCCGACCGAGTCATGCCAAGGACTTCTAAAAATGGTACTAACAGCTTTCTTGGCGCTTCGCATTAAGAGGTTAGTGTTAGGACTGGTCGGCCTTGTGCCAGGATAATGTGGCGGGGTGGGACATCATGCTACATGTCTGCTGCATGATGCCCCATGCTAGACACCACTATCAACTGCCACATTGCAGACATCGTAGCGATATGACTGAAATTTTTTTAAAGCTACGGTAAAAGTCCAAATCACACACACACACACACACACACACACACACAGAGTAGATTTAGATTCCGCAAAAATTCATTTTAACACATTATGAATCAGTCCCAGAAAATAAAGCAGTGTTTACAAATAGATTCAGATTGGACAGTTAGAAAGTTTTGCACGTTCAATTCAGTTGTCCTGTTGCTTATTTTATCAAGTTAAAGCAATCAGAAATAATGTGCCCTATTTTCTTCCAATAAGTGCACGTAGGAAGAGATAAGGATTTTTTTTTATCAGTCTTATCAGAAGTTGTATTCTGATTACATGTAGTTGTACTAGATTTAAATTTATATATACTCGCTTGCTAACCATCTGCTGAGAGGAAAACTTATTGGCAAAAGAAACTTCGTGACATAAGGAATATTCTTCAGCTGTATGAACAACGTTTTCTAAAGTATCTGTCTTGTATTCATCAAGGTAAATGTTGAAGTCACTATGGAAGTAGTTCTTGATCTCTTTAACTAATAGGAGTTGTCTACATTTGTCATAATCTTTATCAATGTTTTTAGATGTATACCAGGTCAAATAGTTGTTCTTTTTCCCTAGAGAACTGGACATTCGTTTGGCTTTTTACTTTTTCTTACAATTCTGAAAGCTCTGTAGATATGCCTCAGGTACGAACTCAAAACCCTTCAGGATACATTCCTTGATCAAACCATAATCAGCACTTGCTTCTACTGACAGTGAAGTATAAATTGCACGAGATTTGCCAAGAATTACACTCTGTAGTAACAAAGTCCAGTGCTCTCTTGGACATTTTAAATTCTCGGCTATTTTTTTCAAGATGTAAAAAATATTTACATATTTTTCTTTATAAGGAGGTATTAATCTAGTATGTTTTGTAACATCGAAAGCTGAACTATCATGAGTAGGGTGCTTTATTCTTGCCCGTTCTAATTCTTTTAATCTTTCAATCTAATTTGAAATTCAATTTCTTCCTTTTTGTATTTCCAATTTCATTTGAGCTCTCATTCTTATTGTTCTCTCTCTCTCTCTCTCTCTCTCTCTCTCTCTCTCTCTCTCTCTCTCTCTTCTGCATTTGTATCGAGGGCCGACAAGGGAGGAGGGGACAACCGCGGAAGCAGCAGAGGATGTGAACAGACCATTTGGGTTTCGCACATACTTTTGTCCCAACTATGAGAAAAAAACTGCTATTCTTTATACTTGTTCTCGTCAACTAACACAAACAACGAGAACAACTTCGAGGTAGGACCTCCTCTGCTGCTCCCTCTCTGCTGCTATAAATTAAACAGCCAGTATAAATATTATTAATAAATGAATATTGGAGAACCACATTCAGCTAGATTAGCTAGAGAGCGACTAGAGGCAATTAGAAAATATTTACTCGTCCGTGATTTAGTTAAACAACAACTACAATCACGTCAGGAGTCTCAGGTGGAATTTGCAGAAGGTGCAGAACAATTATTTAAGCCGATTGTCGAACCAACAAAGAAAATTGTTACAGCAACTGAGGCAACACAGAAAGCTCTTGAAACATTGCCTGTTGATGTTGCTGGTCATATTCAAGCAGCTCAACCACCACCACAACCACCACCACAAGCACCACAACCACCACATAAAAAACCAAGAATTAAGATAATAGATAAATTTACGCCTGAAGGTATTGCTGCTATCAGGGATCCAACCCAATTATTTGATATTGCCGCGTTTGGATATTATGAAAGACAAAAATATGTAAAACCAGAATATATTAAATCTCTAAGCTCTGCTAATTGGATTAAGGATGTATATCGCATCTCTACTGGTATTCCAGAAATCAGATCTAATGAAGATATTAAAAGTTTTAACGAATTTGATGAGATTGTAAATAGATATATAAAAGAGGCTGAACAAAGTAAACGATTATTACTATCACCACCATCATCACCACAACTTAAATTACCATCACCACAACAACCACTACCACGACTACAACAACAATCTGAATTGCCATCACCATGACGATCACAACGACTACAACAAGAGCTACAACGACGAGAACAAGAACGACAAGAAGCAATGAAACGATTGAAATCACCACGACAGCCAGTTAGAACAACAGAGGAAGAATATCAAGATCCTGGGGCAACTGGAAGTGGTTTAGGGAGTGGTTTTATTACTTGTCCCAATAACGTCCTTGCTGATGTTGATCGGCTAGAAATCCTCATTGGAGGAAAACGAGCTGGTAATAATTCCCCAGAAATCATTAATGAAGCAGCTGATATTTGTCAACGATTATTTACAGGTAGAATTATGGATATTAATGTATATCGGTCCCTCATTAATGAAATCACCGATGACTACCATAGTGACTAAGTCACTGGATTGAGTATATAATTAAATGCAGTTATTATAATAAAATGATCGTACATAGTACTCAACGTGGACCAACCATGGTCAGGGTAATAAATTCACGATTACCAGTATACAAAACAACCTACGGAGATGGACTAGGCGATATTGTTCAGGGTCTGTTTAGAAGGATAGCCCCAAAAGCAATACCGATTGCAAAGCAACTGGGAATGAAAACTATTGATGTTGTTCGTGAAAAAAGTATTGGTGCTGTTGGTGATGTTGCTAGTAAAGCATTCTCAGCAATCAAAGATAGACTAGCATGATTAATACGACGAAAACCTCAACCTGTAAAATTACCTACCACTGAAGTAATGCCTGCAAATATTAGTAAAATAATAAATCAAGCTGCTAATCAAAAACTGGCAGAGTTGGCTGATGTACCATTATCAGAAAAAGAAAAAAATATAACCGCTAGTCTGATAGCAGGAAGTGGTCTCACTTCTCGAAGTGGTCTTCGTTTTAGACGATAATAATTATAATAAAGATGTTCAAACGTATATCTGATCCAGCGTTCGACATGGATGTACCAGTACTCAAGGATGAGTCTGTGCGTGATTATCAATATTATTCTTACGACGCACGAGTTCCAGATCAGCGTGGAAGGATTGAGCTTCAGGTTCAAGATACAAGTAGGTATTTCTTACCCGCTGAGGCATTTATTGAAGTAGAAGGTGAAATTTTAGAAGCAGACGATACTGAATACGCCGATAATATTAGTGTTGGTTTTGTTAATAATGGTATTATGGCGTTATTTGACAGCGCTACGTACATGATTGACGGAAAAAATATTGAATCAATTCAGAAAGACGTCGACGTTGCCACAACGATATTGGGTCTAGCACGATACAGCGATGATTATTCAAGATCAGCTGGTCCATCAATGATGTTTGTTAAAGATACTTCTAATTTTCCAGAGTACCAACAATATGAAATAGGACGACCAAGAAATCATGCTGGAAACGCCGGTGCGGATGTACAAAATATGATTATTAATATAGATGCAGATTTCAACTTAGGATTTAGATCACGTCGAGCAATGTTAAAAGGTAATAGAAGAATGTTTTCATGTGCAATTCCACTGTCACATATCTTTGGATTCTGTAGAAATGTCAGAAAGGTTATTTTCGGAGCTAAACATACAGTTGTACTTGTACGAAAAGGCACTGTCAATGATGCAATATGGAGACCCCCTGGTGTTGATGTTGGTAAAGTAGTACTAACAAAACTTTCATTGTGGATGCCAGTGATGACTCCGTCAATATCTGAAGAAGACCGGTTGCTATCTTTTATGAGTCAAGGTGGTAAATCAACGTTGTCATGGTTGACTATGACAACAGATGCTTTTCAAAGTAACATTAATGGTTTATTTACATGGTAAATAGCTTCTCAGCAGGGTGTTTCTGCACCAAGACACATATTTATTGCATTACAAGATGCTGCACGAGTAGACAATCAAAATCTTAGTATTATGATATTTGACGATCTTGGTGTTTCTGAAGTTTCATTAAGAATAAATGGACATCAAGAACCATCCGAAGATATATTACTGAATTTCGATAAAAATCATGTAGCACGTGCATATCATCGTCTTATGTCGTTTATGGGGCGTGATCAGAACATTGATACTGGTTTACAAATATCACAATTGGATTTTACAACCTTATATCCGATTTATTACTTTTCGCTCGAACATTTAGATTTAACCAGACAATCTGTAGTCGATATACACTTTCGAGCTCGTGGAATAACTGTGGAATAAAAATATCGCTAAAAAAAGAACAGATGAGCGGTTCAAATAAATTATCGTTGACCGAGCGTCAATTCAGAAACTTCAATGAAGCCAAAAAATCAAATAAAGGTATAAAACTTAATCTTTCTGCGGGCGCTATCAAAGACATCGCTAAGACGGGTGGTATATTTCCACTTCTCGCAGCTATACCAGCATTAATAGCCGCTGCAGCCCAGCTGTTGCAAAAGCAGCTGCATTAGGTGCTGTTGGAACCGCTCCTGGAATGGCATTAAAGAAAGCAACCGGACAGGGAATAAGAAGAACATCCAAAAAAAAGGGAAGAGGTCTAAGATTACCAGGGACCCCATATTCTTACGGAAAGGGCCTAAGACTTCCCGGGACAGTTTACTGATATCGCCTATGTCCAATTTTGATTTACTCGACGCTGCTAAAAAACTGAAAATAAAAAACTTTAGAGGTGTTTTTATGCGCGATCAATTACCAAAACAACCGAACAATATTGAAACTGGTATTATTAATCTCGACAAAAACTCTGGATCAGGCACGCATTGGGTTGGATATGCAATTGATCCACGTGGAATTATTTATTTCGATTCATATGGATTAGCGCCACCAAAGGAATTTCTTCATTATGTCAGCAATAATATTGCTCCAATTTGGTATTCAACGTTACCAACACAAACATTAACTGATCCACCAATATGTGGTCGTGAAGTATTTAATGTACTTGATGCTATATCAAAATCAACAAAACCACCTCATAAAGTCGTGCATGAATATATCGCATTGTCACATTTAAACAGACATTGATAAATATAATGGTAGATATTTACGGAAGATCTTCTCGCAAAGCTCAGCAGCAAGGTGATTTATCTAAATATGCAACTCTTGATCAGCTCAGAAATGAAATCGATGATTTATTAAATATTACAAGTGTGGATCAAAATGAAGTCGTTGTTTTTCAGGATAAACAAGGACGATTAAAAACGAGTAACATACAACTGCCAGATGTACTCATACGAATTCCTACCGCAGTTGTTGATAATATCGTTATTTTCTCCGATCAAGGTAAAATACAAGATTCTGGTAAGTCAGTTAACGATTTTATCAAGCGAGCTGGTGATTCATTCACGGATTACATTATCATGAATCGAAATAAAATTATAGACCTTGGAAATCCAACCGTAGATACAGACGCCGCAACAAAAAAAATATGTCGATGATCAAGAATCTAAGTACGTGTTAGTCAACGGTGGTATAATGCGTACATTTCTCAACATGAATAATAATGGTATTAATAATCTTAGAACACCAGAATCAGATTTTGACGCTGCAACGAAGAAATATTTAGACGATAGCAACATTCCTACAACAACTTCGCTAAAAACAATCAATAACGAAATGACCGCACTCAATGGTACTTTTACTAGACATGTGGAAACGTTTTTAAGTTTTCGTAGAAACATAAACAAAACCATTAAAGATTTTTTGGGGGAGCAACCAACCGTTGACATAAAACTAGCCGACGTTAACATGAAACTCAATGATATTGTTAGTGGAATACCTAATATTGTTCAAAAAACTAATATGATTAAAATTCCACACGGACAAATTAAAAATATCGTGTACACAGTAGCATCAGGATCAACAACATGGACACCGCAAAATAACACTCTCGAACATACCGCAGAAGTAACTGGGTTATACAGGCTATCCCTGCACGGTTCGGAAATTACTGCGGCCACTTCATTATCACCGAATGTATATCATAATCCTCTATTGGTGATGCTAACCAAGAACATCAAAGAAATCTTTACGTTAACATCAACGGAAATACCTCCGAGACGTTACTGGTGGTGCCTAGAATTCGTAGCTGAATCTTAATTAAATGACGTTGTTAGTATAATGAATCGAGTGACTGAGTCACTTATCGACGTTCAACGTCACAGATACGCTCAAGTATGTGAGTGTCAAACCAAACTAAAAAATATCATCGACGATTATACAGTAAAAGTAAAAAAAATATCGCAGACGTATGGTTGTCATTGATATAATCGTTTACTCAGTTTCCGCTGTTGTTGCTGGATCCAGATTATTATTATCAGCGATAACAATGACAGCGCCTGCAGTTGTAACAATCGTCGTTTCAACGGCAACAACATGCGCAGGCACTTTCAGTATTATCGCTAAGAAGATAGCTACATGAACAAATGATAAATTGCACGAGTATATAATAAAATTACACACAGCAGCAGCGGCGTATTCTAAACTATCATCGTATCTTTCTGCGTATCTCAGCGATGGTAAAATATCTGATGAGGAGTTCGCAACGATAATGAAAACCTATGATGAAGCATTCAGAATCGCTGACAATAATCAAGGTGAATTAAATAATAACAATAGTAATAATGACTGAGTCTTCAGCAGCGTCGCGAGAATTACTTCAACAGATCGTCACTAATACAACACCGTCAAAAACTACAATGATTTCATTAAGTTCGACCAATCCTGAGTTTAGCGTTAACTTTCCAACCGCAATTCATGCAAAAGAAATAGCATTAGCACAGTTACGGGTTTATTATAGCGGGCCTAATATTAGATCAAAACCATTTGGTGGACTACAGCCAAATAATTCATTAGTATTCGCAAATAAGAATAAACCTGATGGAACTCCTGATTGGCAAGTAGTTAGTATTCCAACTGGCAGTTATCAAATAGAACAGATCAACGATGAATTTCAATGCAGAATTAAATCCATTACAGGAAAAGAATCAAAAATAGCAATTACTGCTTACGAACCAACATTATCAGCGGTGATTGAAATAAATTCCCCTGATTATTCTGTAGATATTTATCAAAGTTCGATTAGATCAGAATTAGGATGGCCTGATGTTCCTCCTGTTTGTAATGGAATTCTAGAACCAACCAAAAATGAATTTCTCACAACGGAAAAAAAAAATTCATTAAAAATCCAGAATATCGAAAGAAAAATCCATGGTTTTATATAAATTTTGAATTTGATCCAAGCAACGATGAATATTACTTTACTGATTTCGACGTCAAAGGATCCCTAAGATAACTAGATCAGCATTTAATGTTATCAGAGACACCAGGACGAAGATTGAGAGAGATATTGTTGATGAAGAATTTTTAAAAATTTTTTTAGATCGTCTTAAGCCTGAATACGATAAAAAACTTAATGATTTAAGAAATTTATTTATTTCATTATCTCAACATTATGACGATGGTGTAAAAAATCCGATAATCGAGTCAATAAAACATTTAATTAGGATTCTATTTGATTTATACATCGCCAATCGAAGTATTATAAACGTTGCGACTAAAGTCGATAGAAATATTTACACATCTCCAGAACTTAAGCAATTATTTCTTGATCATTACAAAATAACAGAAAAAGATTTACAAACATTTATAATACCAGATTTAAATAACGCTGAAATAAAAAAACAACTCAACGATGTCATTGATGAATATTTCCCTAAAATACATGCAGCGTGGATAAAAATAGCCCCACCACCGGTTATTCTTAAACATAATAACAATCTGTATGGTGCAGGTCGTCATATCTCACCTGATATTGTTAATATAACATCAACAATCGCGGTCAATCTAGTATGCGATGCAGTTGATAGTAGTTATCAAGTAGATCTTTCAAAGTCTAACCAGGCCCAGCAAGGATATATATTACATACATTCACACCTCAAGCGCCGCCCGGGTGGCTAATTGTATCTGAGCCAATTAACCAAATATACCTGCGTGTACATAATCCATTATTGTCAAGAATAAATTTCAAACTCACAGACCAGTCTGGAAACATCATTGACCTTCGTGGAGAGACGTTATATATTAATTTGTACATACGCTCGTAGAGTAAATATTGCAGTTGTCGTACTTATACTAATGGAACCCAACAGTACATGTAATAGCGCACCAACATTGTTTTTGATAATAATAAGTATTTTTACATATTGTTCGTTTAGCGAATAAATTCTTTTGCAATCGGCGCATTATTCAGAAAATATTATAGATCTGAGAAAATTTACTTGTTTTATGTTATTTTTGCTTGTTTTTTAGTCAAATTTCTAATTTCGTACGGGTCAAACCCCCAGCGTTTCTCTAAATGATTTTCATGTTTTTTGACATTTCTTCGTAAAAATAACAGATTTCAAGCAAAAAACAGCAAATCATCATTAAAAAACGAGCAAAAAATGATCAAAATTATACATGTTTGAGAAGAAAATGCTGAAAAACACGAAAATCATTTAGAGAAACGCTGGGGGTTTGACCTTCAGAGTGCTTCAAAATCTAGTCGATTTTCATGATTTTTGGCCATTTTTCATGCAAAAAACGAGATTTTCGAGCAAAAAAACAGCAAAAAACTAGGTTTTTGAACAAAATCAGCGAATAAAAAAAACACTAAATATTTTATATAATATTTTAATCAGCACAACATGCTCTGATTTGTAACTGTAACGTCATTGCTTGTAGAATCCTTGGCAGGTCTCTATCTACACATTTATCATAAAAAATATTCATTTTCTCTCAAAACGCAGATAAAAATTATTTTTTTCACTGATTTTCTCATTGTAATTGATTATATAATAAAGCGCGATAACTCTGCTCTGTCTCTGTAGAGCAAATTAAACGATTATCTCCCTACTACGTGTTATTTATAATCGAGTTATTTCAGTCTGTATACAGACAAGATATATATCATTTTATAATAATTATTTAGTGATCTATCTGTTC
>JAECUM010068545.1:0-10502 GCA_016617855.1 Megalonaias nervosa
ATATATATATATATATATATATATATAAAACCAATCGTCCTCAGATGAACAATCTTATGGTGTAGAGTCATGTAAGCACACAAGCGCACAAGCACGCGCACACACACACACACACACACACACACACACACACACACACATATATATATATATATATATAAACATGACTGTTGATCATAGGATTGTTCGTCTAAGAGGAACAATCCTATGATCAACAGTCATGTAAGTATATATATATATATATATATATATATATATATATATATATATATATATAAGAAAGCAGGTAGAACAGCATTCATGACAGCCCATTCAACCTGATAATAACGTATCGTTTTCCCATTTAAACTACAATTACAAGGCTAAAAGCAGGGTATTTGACGTTCCCATTATTTTCTTAATTTATACAACGTAATGTTAGCTTTTTGTATAGAAATCTTCGGATTTATCTGTATTTTGCGATGAAAATTTAATTAGAACGTAATTTCATTAAAAAAGATAATTAATTTTGAGTTCTATAAATCGATTTACATCATTACAAACTTTCCTCTATATAATAAGTCCATGATTATTGTACCGAGAGTTCCCATGTAATTAAGACTTGTGCGGGTGAGAGGAACGTTTGTCGACACATTTTCTTCATGCTTTTTATTAATATATTTAAGATGTTCCAATTAAAAGGCCCTAATGTTTGTAATGTTTTAAAAAAAAATGTTTGTGTTTCATTTTCTCTTTCTTTTAGTGTGCTTTATAGGACCTGTAAATCATCTTCACACTATTTTTGAAAGTTATTGTACTATGAAATTGATGAACATAGACTCTTGGGAACAAGCATTCTTCTAAGATACATGACTTATCATACTAACAGAAACTTTCCTCCAGATTTGGGAACACGTAATAACACTAAGGCATGCACAATGTTGGGTAGAGATGCTGAAATATGAAGTCTTGGTAGTGCTTGTTATCAACAATTCTTCAATACCGCGATATCACAGTCTATATTTTGTTCTTGACGATAAATGAAAGCAGATAGTGTTCTTTACATCTTGCTTCTTCATGATCGGGTGAAGTGTCAACGACACATTTGATGATAAATTCTAGCTTTTGAAAACGAGGCTTTCACGGTGATGTAATAATGAAACAAGCTTCACTCTTAAGAGCAGCGAACAAAAATCAACACGATCTCCAACATCACTAGAGTTTATAGACGCGTCTCGCATCACAACAAGTTTTCTTTGGATGTTTTTGAATATTTAACAGGATACTAAGAGCAATACTTTCAATGTCCATCAGTAAAGCGACGGTTTTATTAAAGGGCCGCGATCTTCTTAATGACTAAATTTGTACTGATGACAAGTCACCCAAAACATTATGTTTAGCCTTTTCTTAATATTCTTAATAGATACACAGAACTCATTTGCATTCCATCTCCTTAAGCATGGGGCGTGTTATTCATACATAGAAAACATAAGTTATTGCCACTTAGAGAATGCATAGTTGCCTCTCCGGAAGGATCCCCCCCCCCCAACAAAACCATAGCCAAAAAAAATCCGATACCGTGCCCTTTCACTTTTTCATTCACAAATATTGTCAGCATCAACGAAACAATCAGTAGAGAGGGGACTTGAATCGAAACGTAAATGAACTAGAAGCACTGGTAAAGCATTTTGACCTTAGCGCCTAAGAATGATACTTTAAAGATCTTCTTTGGCTTCTTCTCGTTGTTATGCGAACTCAAGTATAAGACCTCTACCAAGGCAGTATTATGACAAGAAACAATCGATAAGATATACTAATTAAAATTAATCTAGTTCGAGTAATGACATAGTGGCAGAACAGAAATTTCAAATATGCAGAGATGTATTCAAAAAGAAAAGAACATGCAAATGAGTACATCAAATATCAGTAAAGTCAGTTAGTACTTTATTTGCATGCATAATAATTGTGCATGAGAACAGAAGCAATGCTATAAAATATTAATAACTAATTATCTAGATTCGTTAACTTGCGCACTATCTACACTAGCAACACGGATAATCAATAAATGTATTGTGTATAAGAAATATTAAAAACTGTTCAAACGCAGCATCACTTTCTGAAAACTCTATAGATGACATGGGCTTGTTATGCGGATCACGAACGGTAATGGAAAAACACTTAAAAATAGCGATGCTTTGTCAAAGTTCGGCGTAAAAGGTGCAAACACGGAAGAAATAAATGTGAAAGATGAATTTATGTCTTTACGAACGGCTCATTTTATGGAGAAAAATCCAACCTGGGTAATAATCTTAGGTATCTAATTTCTATTAAATGATTGTAATTATCAAATGAATATATGAATGTTTCCCGACAAAGAAATACTGGATACAACAATAATACAACTGATTTTGCTCAGATCTTACAGCACGAATGAACAATTTTGCCAGTAACAAGATCTTATACTCCTTTACCTGACCTATGTATCAATTGGCATTTTGTAAAAATACCTTTCAGCCTAATAGAAAATTTCATTCTAGAAGGTTGCAAATGTTTACATGGTAAAATCTTAGTTATAATTAGAATGTTTGTTACTAAAATTATAATAAAGAACATGGTAAACACTATGTCCTTACTCAGACCAATACAAATATGTTAACGTCTATTAATAACGTGATCCTAATATTAAACCCATACTCGTAGAGAAAATATTAGGTATGTATTAGTTGTTTACAGAATAAAAAATATCACTGATTTTGGTCAGGTACGCAGTGAACTTGATTTTGAACAAGGTCAGCTTCAAAATACAACTTTACATAACCCAAAGTATACCATGAAATAAAAAACGTAAAACACTTAACAAACAAACGATGCAAATTAAATATACATAACACTGACTCCTCTCCAAAAGTGCAAACTACGATGTTAGAATATTAGCATTAAAAATGCCATTAACTAAATGACTCTTACTAAAACCATTATTATAAGAATAATGTACATAATATAGATATGCATAACAAAAATGACAAGACTGTCACTGTCACCGAAAAAAAAAATCATATAACAAAATGCTATAATTGTTACGACAAATCACATATGCGATTTAATTCGCTCTGCACAAAAGTATAGCTTTTTAACATACCTTCAAATGCTGTTTTCATAATTGTAGTGCTGTGGTCATCTGAAAAGCTCACCAGAACTTCACGCTCAAATTAGTTTTGTCGGTAGAGTGATGGGAAGGCTGGGCAGGTATCTCAAGGTTGAGTATGTTTTATTTATTTTGTTAGCCCGTCAGAATGAAACTGAGTAGGTTTATTTATTTCCAGAAAACCATATCACAGGTGGCTTTTTCTGTTGCTAATATTATGCAAAGAAATATTTCAAAACAGTTTCTTTACATTTTTCCGTCTGATAGTACAAGATATGTAAGGTCAGCTTCAAAATACAACTTTACATAACCCAAAGTATATCATGAAATAAAAAACTTAAAAAACTTAACAAACAAACGATGCAAATTAAATATACATAACATTGACTCCTTTCTAAAAGTACAAAGTACGATGTACAACCTAATACAATCTCCCACATTCGGAGCTGTATATAACCGAAGCATACCCGCTTTTTAAAGTGTACTTTGTTCTTTTTTGAAGTTCACATATCACGTCTTCACCTCTTCATTTTAAACCTATATGAATCCCGTACGTTATTGATATAACCCCTTATGTAATCAACACATGTAGATCAACATGTCAAACCAACACGAATCCCATGCGTTTATTAATATAACCCCTTATATAATTCAACACACCTAGAGCAACATTTGCAGAGGACTGCAAAGCATAATACACTGCATTTGCAACATCAATGCACAGTAGTCATGTTTTGATTTGGTTTGGGCCTGTCTAATATAGGGAGAGCAGAGTCATGTTATCTTTCTTTCATATAGATTAAAATTATGCAAAGACATATTTCGAGATACCATCTTTCAATTTTATTTTTGATAATACAGTATGCGTGTCGACATCACACTTTGACGTGTGATCGCACAGTCAGACATATCAAGAAACGAAGTTTTTATTTTAAACCAACATTCTGCCTCACCTTTAGCTGGATAATTCTTGTTACCGTATCTGCCGACAAAAGTACATCTAAAACTGAGATAATTTTTTCCCAGCATTAAAGACCAACACCAGCCACCAGGTCAAATACAAATGGTCTTGTTTGAATACGGAACACCGCCTGGGACAACTTTACTACTGTCTGTCATGGATTTCATGGTTACTTCGGTAAATGTAGGGAAATGTAGCGTACAGCGATTTTACTGCGTATTAGCAATTTATTAAACAATCACAATATGGAAACAATGCCTGATTTACGCCTTATAAACCAAATATAGTCCGTTTCAAGCAATAAATGAAATCGATTGCGGGTCTTTAAAAGGATTTAGTCGAATTTCTGTTTTATCCCTGAATGAATAAACTGAGACGCACACGGTTTTGGTTCTAGTACTATTCACTTTCACAATTCTAAATCCTTGAAATACGAATCGAAAGTATACATTTACGTATTGGGAGAGAGTAATGGATACATTTGCAAAACAAACCATAGCATTTGTAAGCCGTAAAAATGACTGCCAGTCGTGTGATTTTAACGCTGCGTCAAGCTTAAAGTTAGATGCTGTATCACACCAATCGCACGTATATTTTAATGATAGATATTGCCTCAAGCCAATCGCACATACTTTTCAATGATGGCTGAGTGATTGAGGAAAGAATCTGAAACACACTAAGGAAAACACGAACGTATTTAACGAGCTTGTTGCGATTTACAGATTAATGATGAACATCGAAGGGTATTACAAGTAACAAACCCGTCGTGCTTTCTTCGTGTATGCATGCACGAGCATTTGTTTAATGCATATCACAGAGAATAAAAATGAAAGTAGACTTTTAAAAGAGACAAGTCGCTAAGCTTGTTTTACAAAATTAATATTTTGGACTGGTTAGTTTATTTATATATAATACCTTAAAGACTTACGTTATCATTGAAAGTCTTAGGTGCTTGCGATAACACGAATAAAAAGTACATGTACTCATTCATTGACAGTACCACTCGTTTGCTTACATCTACAGTATATTATGTTTGTCTAAACCACCGAAAACGATCTAGCAACTGTCTGTATTAACAATCATCTTTATAAACTTCCAATATCCCTACATTCAGAATGAGTTGTAGATATATAGAATGATACTTACCTATATACACCTCTCTGGAAACCGGTCTCCTCCGCAGACTGGATAAATATTTTGGTTCAAAAATGGCTCTTTTAATACTAACTGGGCCGCCACACATCAGCCGCCTCTATAATCCTATAAAGGTTTACCTGTATGCAAGGCAATGATTCTGAGCCTGAACTATTTCACTGACTCATCACAACAAGACGGTCATTCTAATGTGAATCGTGCTATAACGATGACGTAAGAATTCCTTTCGCTTTTTCACGCATACTTTTAAGTCGAATAAGTATAATGAACATCACATGTACAAAAGATCTCAGTTCGTTTGAGCCTGCCTTTAAACTGTTTTATATGACGATTTATATATATTTAGTTGTTTCAAGCGAAACGTAACAAAGAGTTTATTTTTCTCAGGCTGCAATACGAAGCATACGAGGTAACAAATGAAGGTAATATTTATCTTTTTATGATTATGTTTTGAATTTTCGGGTAATAGACACTTTAATCGCAGAACATTAATCCTTTTCAATTTAGTTTTCTAATGGCAAAAATAATTCTATACTGGATGCCTTAAAGACTAGGTCCATGACACGAGAAAACTAAGAGATCATCCACATGAAAGGATCTTTTTAATATAATGATCTTATTGTTACGTGTAGGCTCGTACAAATGTAACACAAGAAAAGAGTGAAGTCAACAAGCTTTGTATATTTTAACAAAATAATTTATTTCCCTAGAAAACAATGTAAAAATTGGAAAATAGGACTTACGGTTTGTGAATATAATCCAAAATTTAATCCTAAGAATGAAAAATACAAGTCCTATCACTAAGTAGTTCTGTTAGAATCCAGGTTCGAATCTCGACGACATACAAATATGGAAGGCGATGACGTCAGATGTGGTCCATGCACGAATATCAACAATTCCTCAATTGAATCACAGTTTTTGTTTCCGAATAATTCCAGAATAAATTTCCACTGAATTTCTTTCTCCCAGAATTTATTAAACAGTACACTCGTTTGGTTTTCTAGAGAATAAATTATATAAATTCCAAACACCAATGAATTTCAAAACAATCTGGTAACCTATCCGGCCTTCTAGGTATCAGGAATACAACTGACTGACGAGCGCTCAGAAAGGGTTATATATTCACCCGAATTATCATCCTGTTCTCGCGAGACAGACTACGTGATCTAATAACACTTGAAATACGTAATAAGATATTTGCCAATTTGCACGTAGCTCTATCTAAGAACTAGACTATCACTCTAAAACAAATATAAAAATAAAACATTGTTTATCCAGATTAACACATAGGTCGAAAAGGACCTTGAAAACAGCCAATCGTATTCCCGTAGCGATTACACTACCGCGGACCAAGGTAAACTAAAAATATTACTAATGTAATACGTTTTACGTCTTAGATAAACAGAATTACTGAAAAAGAATTTTGAATCCCTGCAATAATCATTACAATAAAATGCAATGAAACAAAAATAAAATAAAAAAGAATTTTAAAACTAACACACAAGCAATTTAATTACATATACGTAACACTTATAGACTGGAAATGTCTTGCATCTGATGTCCATCCCAAGTGCGGTGTGTGTTTTTAATTGACCTAAGCAAATGCAAGTTTTTATGTCATACAAAAGTAAAGAATGATAGGAAATACGTAATTCAAACAAATACACAAGTGAATAAAATCAAAGCGTAATGTTATCGCACAACAAGCATAATGTGGGATGTATGGAATCAGGTCACAATTAACAGTTCCGGTTCAGTACCCACGAATGTAGTCCCAATCTATTTTTAGAGCATTTTTTTCCTGTCTCCGTTTGGTGGTGATACAAGAGTTAGATTTAGGCATTCTTGGTATGGATTTAAAGGCAATTATTTATTCTTTAGAATATTGAGCTTATGGTGTGGATGTCTGTGTGTGTTCGGCGACAGTGTACAGTGAGTAATAAGGTCTTGGTGATGATCCGGAAGTGAAATCTGTGTTCCATTGCACGTTGGTTTGTTTACAGTCAAGCCTTAAAAAAAAATGCCGGTGAACCTTTGACAAGAACTTCACCGTGAAGTCATCTTTGAAGGTATTTTAGATTAACATATGATTTGTATTGATTGTCACACAGTGGAAAGTTCAGTGCTGAGAAACAAATGTAGAGAATATATAGTAAAATTAATTGTGTTATATATCCGTATGCATATACGTGTTTAAGAATATAATTAGCACTACAAAGATAGGAGAGTTACTTAAGGGAGACAACTGCTATGGTTATGGTATAGAGATAACTCGGAATAAACTTCAGATTTATTTGTCATGATTACCTTGTCAAAGATGTACGTTGCGTAATGGATTTCTTTCATCTTTTAAAGTCCTTATAAATAAATTGAGTAATTTAAACAAATCATCTAAAGCACGATTGTGAGTCCCTCTAAGTACACACAGATACCAAAATATGAGTCCTTCTAAGTACACACAGATACCAAAATAGACTATAACCCTGTAAGTGCACACAGATACCAAAATAGACTATAACCCTCTAAGTACACACAGATACCAAAATAGACTATAACTCTCTAAGTACACACAGATACCAAGATAGACTATAAGCTTACATCCAGTGTATGTCCTTCTAATCATTTTTTCAGAGGAGAATAAAAAAAATAATAAATTGCATGTTGTGAAGAAGATTCATGTATAAGACAAATTTCAGCCTTGCACTATTCACCTTGAAAAAAAGAGAAAGATCTAGGGCATTCTATTAGATGCTGACACCAGCCTACAGGTTCAAGGACTAACAGATCGTTTGCTCGCTGCACTCAAGAAAAAGTGTCCTATTTTCTACTAGCACCTACTATAGTGTTTAAGAGATTGTCCAATAAACATGGAAATTTCACAGACGAACTGTATACTTCCATACAAATAACTAATGGCTTTTCATTCATTGTCTGTTTTGTACTTCAAAATAGATTTTGCTTTATTTTATTCATTAGTTTTGTTTGTTTCGAATCCATCTGGACGAATTTATAAAGACTTATCAAGATGACTAGCCTATGAATCATGCAAACACCACATAATCTTAGATCAATCGATGAAATCATACATTGTTTACCAATAGCAATTACGTACTATGAACTTGGGAAACAAGCGCGTGTGAATTAGTTTTTTGGAGGAGACGACTGCATGTACACACGACAGTCCAGTGAGTAGCTTTCACGTGACTGTGGAAAGATACGTTTGTCCTTTTTATTGTCAGCTGATCCACGTGACTGTACAATAATACCATACAATAATGACTCACCTCTTGTGCCTCTGTGATTGGTAGAAGCTATCGTGTTTCTAAGAATGAAAAAGAACAGGTTTTTCCATTTCCCTTTTCAATGAATATGATTTTTGCTTTTAGTTCGAGCGGTTATTCACGAACTTCCTTTTAGTGATCATTATGTTGCGTTTAAAGCTCTATTCTTATTTCGAAAGAGGCGAGATCATTCTACAGATCACGCTACAATTATAAATATCGATTAAAATATATCTTGCTATGTGTTATGGCAAAACTATATTTAACTTAGATCACCTATCGATATCTTGGTTCAACAAGGGCACGCACATATGAATCAGCTCGTCTGAAATTGGGTGATTCAGAGTCGGCATACTACACCCCAATTATAATTCTTTTACGGTATAATAACGAAGAATGTGTCGAGTAAAATGTTTGGTTATTACATGCCATTTAAAGTGCAAATTAGTTGCATTCGACACTTCGGGCCTTTTGGTTTGTTCACATAAATTGATATGCATCCCATATCTTTATTTACATACCCTCTCCTGCAAGTGTGCATTTAATGACTCGATTAGATAATGACTGCATAATATATAGCGTGTTCAGAGTATGAAGATGCCAACCAAAATAAATCAAGGTCTACCAGTTATGAAGAAGACTATAAATCATAAAGCAAGTATCACGTATCCGGACAAATAATACTTTCTGTCATATTTTTCTCATTATTTCAATATTATAAATAATTTACTATATTCCTGTTATACACAAGATGGTGGTAGTATGACATTTATTGAGCGCTATGTGAAGGCAGAATTCAAGTTATGTTTGATAAATATAACACTGAAGTGACTGAACTATTAAATTCCGGGTAAGATTTTAAATTACCTTTCTTGTAATGAACAGTGAATGTAAGTATACATTTTATTTCTTGCTGAATTTTATATTTAGAAGATTGCAAGAAAATTATTACGAGCATATTTGTACAATACATAAACAAAATGACTAATTAATGAAATTGTTTGCGAAAGAAATTCAAATTGTATAGTTAATTAGAGTAAAGCCCATACAGGGTATAGTTTTTATCACATGTAATATGAAAAAGAAAAATATAACTTCAGAGACCTGTCACCAAATAGACCCCATTCGATTCATCCCAAAAAGTGATGGTATTAAAGCCAAGTAATCCATCACTACATATGGTAACGTCGATCAGGTCAAAACAGAGTTACATCCCTTTTCATAAAAGTGGCTTGCAAAAACATGTCACTCTACTCTTTTGACAAAGGAATTAACCAATGCACAAAACTATCTAAAGTTATGTCCCTGTTTCGGATGGAAAGACCCTAATGCAATATTCCTGACACCCATTTTAGTGTTATATGATGGACTTGTATTGTCGTCTTCATTAATAGATCAATGAATGGCTGAGTATTTATTTCGAGACCCAAGCTGTATCGAGAGCAAAGAGGTCTATATTCAGTAACACGGGCTACTTTTATTTGTTAACTACACTTGTGATTAATGGAAGCAAAAAAAGCTTTGCATTTGCATGTTTTACTTCTGATTATATAACAAACAACTTGGTATGGTTGTCGTACAATGGTGTAAGAGATAAACATGGAACAATAGTATGCCAGCCACGAACGACACTCTGAGTAGCAGGGCAATGATATTTCATACGAACTTTTATATAAAACTAGTTTGAAGAAATATTAGCTTTATCACCATTCTTCTTTATAGTGTTCATAAACGATTGGAAGAGATTTTAATGATAATGTTGTTAGTGGAAGTTACATAGATATGAAGAATTATTTTTAAATGTTATATGCCGATACTGTAATAAAGTTTTCGTCGTCTAGTGAACCATTGCAAAGATTTCTACAAATAATTTTGTGTAATTGGATTTTTTTTAATTATAACTCCCTCTCTCCAAATAATACGTAGCAGGACACACACACACACACACACACACACACACACACACACACACACACACACA
>JAECUM010068546.1:0-15357 GCA_016617855.1 Megalonaias nervosa
ACATACATACATATACACACTTCTTTACTTTTCTTTTACCTCAAGATATGTTTTTCAACCTGTAAAACGGATATAATATGTTCTTTTTTTCCACAGATTTGTTCAAAACTATAAATGGTCGGTTTCCGTAAGAGAGAATGGAAACTGGGGACTGACATTGCTTAAAGTTAAAAGTTCCCCGTTGTGCACGTTTCAAAAAGCAAAATGGCGTGAGTAAGGACATTGATTTGGAATATTTTGCAGTGACATATTTTTGAACATTCCAGCTTGTTACCTTTTGTCGCTTTCTTGCTGTTGTGTTTTTTTAATTTTTGTGTTGTTGTCATTGTTGTTTTATCTACCTATCCGCCAATTTTAGTCAATGGCCTTTTGTCTTAATTTACGGATATCTTGTTTTAACCATTTATGTGTTAATTACCACCAGACTCTTCAGCTACTCAATTTCATCTACAGTCTCTTTGAAAGAATATGTCTCTTGTGGAAACGATTTCACAGATTAGTGGGGGTTATGAGTTTTTATTATTTTTAACTGCACTTTTAACACCTTATTGGCTATGTGAGAATGGGAGTTAAGTGCCTTTCCCATGGACACTCAGTGAGTTATAAACAGGGCCGGCCCAATGACTTTTAGCGCCCAGGACGAACAATGACTTTGGCGACTTCTCCCTCCCCGAAAAAAATTTAATGCCGACTAATTTGGCGTCCCTTAAAGCCTGTTGCCATGTTCCCGCTTATTTCGTCGGCCCTATGTATCAGTAATCAATTCATGTATTCAAACAAACACTAAGTCATTGTTTACCTTACTTTCCCAAGGTTGTACTAATAAAGAGTTAAAATGGATAAGTATATGTTAAACGAGTTGGTCATATTGCTTGTACTATACATAATGCTAGATTAGAGTTAGCCATGTTACTTTACTAATGGAGGGTTAGCATTGATAAATACTATACCTAATGCTAGATTAGAGTTAGTCATGTTTGGATGGCTGACTCTAGTGAAAAGGGCTGTAGAGATAAACAAGACAAAATATTTTAAAGTCAGATACGTATGATAGTTCATGAATCAGAAAAATGTCTTGTTAAAAGTTCGATGGGCCGGCATAACTGTTATCGTCATATAAGTGCAGCCATACGGAAATGTTTTTTTTTTTTTCTTATATGTTCCCAAGTAGGATTCCATTTCTATGTTATTTTAAAATTATATGGACAAGAGAGAGAGAGAGAGATGGTCAGTGTGTGTGTGTGTGTGTGTGTGTGTGTGTGTGTGTGTGTGATGTATCTTGGTTGTTTTTAAAATATAAAAGACAGGAATCTTTTCAAAACGTCTGAATGTAGGCTAGCAAACTTGCTTTTTTAAGACTTTTTCGTGTTACATCAAAAAATCCCAACAGAAGCTAACCCCTCTCCCCATTTGTAATAAAGTTCCAAACCTGGTTACGAGCAAAATTAAACTTCGATTACTAAAGATGAGAAATATGATGTGGTTCTATGTATGCCTTAAAAAAAAATATTTGGCCAAGCAGAATATTTCTTGGAATTTTAATGCATTTACATCGATAGCTTACTAACATACAGCGTCTCATTCTTAATTTACACCGATACTACCACATTTCAATTGTTTGAGTACTTTCCAATCCATTATTTTCTAGTCTTAGCCTATTCAGAATGGCTATTTAAACTCCTCTTCCAACGACAAAATGTATTGACCTACATAAAATATTGCATAAAACTAGCGAAGTCATACGGGTTCAGTTTGTTATGAAACGTATTTAAAGGCATTGCAAATTGTCTTTCGGTAATTTAGCTCCCATTTTGGTCCAGAGCAAGGAATCGCTAAAGCGATTTACGAGCTGGGGAGGAGGGAGGGCACTCACAGAGTTACGATCAATATTGAAACTGGCTCGTAAGTTAGGACTTTTTGTGAAGCGTTAGATTCTCGTATGTGCAGTCTTACAATTTTCTCACACTTACATCCTCTGGTAAAAATGCTGCCCTGCAGTCTGCCAAATTAATCTAATATTTTTGAACAAGAATATCATAAAAATAAATGGGGACGAAACGTTCGTTTCATTAAAGTTTAAGCTTTAATTTTAAATGTAATGAGAGTTATAGCGCCGTCTAGTGTCGCACTCTGGTCACGTGATCCCGCTTGTTTGGTGTATATATACTTTACAACTGTAGTTGACATGGATATGTGTAGTGTGGTGAGGAAAAAGCAATAACAGAAGATAAGACGTCTCCTTTAAGCAACGTTACTTCAAGTAACTCATCGATAACAATCACATTCGGCCGTAGACAACTGGATAATACCAGATTACGGATCTCTAAAGGCGAAGGATTAGGACTTTGGTCGACCAGAACAGGTGGATTCAAGACCCGTTGAGAAAGCACTGAAATTTTATTTAAATACTTTCAAAGAATACATATTTTTGGCCAAAGATCTCTTATTTTATCGTATGTGTTCCTCACTCTCGATCTCGATCTCAATCGATCGATCTTAAAGGAACCATGACTCACACCGCTATCCAGTCGACAACTGAAAATACGACCCAGTCGACGACTCAAAATAATGTCCAGTTGGCGACACGGAATAAGATCAAGTCGACTGACAATACGATAGCCTAATACACGAGCGACACAGTGAGAGAGCCGGATAACGACTTGCAACAAATTCCGCTGGTGTGAAGATCTTTCTGGAGCGCCAGAACTTAGACCGATAAAGCGGGCTTTCATACCAATATTAATACTATCCAAAGAACCTGAGAGGCTTCAGGCAGTGAGGACCGGTGATCCTCTACAATACGAATATTGTATTAACAAATCAAGTGTCGATAAGGGACAATACAAAGCAAGGTCAAATAAAGTAATTTGAGATTATCAATTAAACTTAATAACCATGTATTACATCTTTTGTTACATGCATCCTGCAGATAAATCGATATCTTTTTTGATAATATTAGCATTCCCAACTAACATATTCCAGATAAATATATGAAATGAATTAGGATATTTAAAATTAGGACAAGTGCTGTAAGTGTTACATCTTTTTGTGGTAAAGTAAATCCTAATATTACAGTTGCATAAAAGAATGCATTTGAAGTGTGCTGAAAAAGGTGAAGACTTGTTATTATACTAGACTTGAGTTGCAAAGCTTGACTCTAAAGCTTAAGTAAGACTTTCATAGCATTTTATTGTTCCTGTTTTACTAGCAAAACATTGCTGAACAAGAAAGCAAAAATGCTGTTATTTGTAGGCTGTAATACATTCTAAACAATGGCTGCAAACAGAAAATTTTATAAACGGACCAGTGGAATTGAGTATCAGCACATTCGATTTGCTGACGCTAATGTGCATACGCCAATCCTTCCAATACTTTTCTAATACATTCAATGTTTTTGCTCACCACAACTGTTGTTAGAGAAGATATCATCATAAAGCAGGCAAACAATTTGAATAGGATCCTTAGTAGATAATAAATAAAATCAATGGTACAGAATTTGAACAAGTTGGGACTTCAGACATCGCCTTGTCGGACACCAGCGTTTAAAAAATGAAGTCTATAACTTTATTTCCAACTTCGCTGAAGAAGATTTATCTTGCATATCCTTATGATAATTTAATGTGGACCATTAATTCCGGACTGTAGCCTCTTTTCATTGATGGCTGAGTGAGTGTTCGTATCGAAGGTCTATTTGACACCATTAAACAGGTATAAAGTTTGTTTTCTCTATTCCATAAACATTTATCAAAGACAAAGTTTAGTAATAAATATCAGAAATGATTTTGAAATGTTGCATTCATCTGTAAGATTGTGTTTTGATAATAGAGAATAAAGTCTGTTATTTAAAATGAAGTTAAATAATTTACTGGGTGCACATATTGCAACTACCCTGTAGTTATTGGGGTCTCATAGGTTTCCTGCTTTGGAAAGTAACTGTTAGTCTAGTTGGAAGGACAGAACGAGGAAGCCATAATATCATTAAATAGTTTAAGTAGGTCAGGATGCACGTAGTGTCTGTCCACATTTTTATCACGTCAATAGAAATAAGTTGAACACAACCATGTTCACTATTTTTAAACTTCTTTATACATATAGTTACATTCAGGCTCTTTTTCATTACATGGAATATTATCATTGCTTTCAAGCAGATGCAAAAATTTTTGAATTTCCGTTAATTAAAAATACCTCTCAGTCACATGATTTCTAAGGATCAGGTTCGCATTCAGAATGGTAGATTATCTTTTAACATGATAATCAATTTCCCAAACAGCTTTAGGACCATCTTCACTAAAAGCACCAAGCTATTCAAGAATTGTCCGATTGAATTATCTGGCATTATTGTATTCTCGATACAATTTTAAATAATTGCCTCTGACAACCGGAGTTTTTAGCACAGGGTTTAAACATTGCCTTTGCCGATACGTTGATTTCTTAGCTTGTTAAGATTCTTGTTAAACCATTGTTTATTTATAAATTGTTATTTACCTAAATTTATGGGGCGGTATGTTTTTATTGGCAGAGTCAAAGATGATACTTTCTAAGGCTGAGTAACTTAAATCAGTATCGGAGGGAAATAACTCATATTTATTCCCCTTTGAAGTTACTCATCTTTCTTTTGTATGCTACAATAAAATCATAGAAATTGAACACAAAGGAGTCATGTAGCTGGAGCGATCGATGAAGGTGTAGTAGAAGTGTCGGTGCTAGTATTGATTCTCTGCTGTTAGACATGTGCTTGTTGTTCACTTTTGTCTAGTTTAACTTGTGGCTGTAACGTATTACTGAAATGACCACCACCACCACCACAATAATAATAATAATAATAATAATAATAATAATAATAATATTATTATTATTATTATTATTATTATTATTATTATTATTATTATTATTATTATTATTCGTTACTTATGAGCCAATTAATGATCTGATCAGTAAACCCGATGTATATACATATATGGGTCTGACAAACAAGCACTGACACAAACTCGTATATGTCTCGGAAATATGGGCTTCCATTCTCAAACAGTTGATAAGACCACACGTCCGAGAGTGCGATTTCGAACAGTAAGGCGAAAATCTGTGGAATAATTCAGCACCCAGAACGGTAGACGAAAATAATTTTAAAAAATCAAGACCAAAAAGTTATAAATATATGAGTTTCATGACAGCTCTTATATCGTGCGTATGAGCAATTGGAGGTAAAACGTACAATGACCTTGTTAGAAAACTTAGAAAAATCTGGAACACTTAGATCACAAAACGTACAACAACAACAACAACAACAACAACCAATAATAATAATAATAATAATAATAATAATAATAATAATAACAACAACAACAACAACAACAACATCATCATCAACAACAACAACAACAACAACAACAACAACAACAATAATAATAATAATAATAATAATAATAATAATAATAATAATGATGATAATAATAATAATGATAATAAACAAAATGCCAGCAAGGATAGAATACACAAAGAAGCAAGAAATAATAAGAAGGAAAATTGCCAAATATAACTAGTCTAATAGCAACAAAACAATAGCTATTATTATTATCAAAAATAGTACACAAGTGCATGTAAGACAGTTAATCATCTGTTTCTAGTTGTAGTAGTAGCCATAGTACTAGTAGCCGTAGTAGTAGCAGTAGTAGTAGAGTAGTGCTGTTATAGTTGCTGTTATTTAATGTTGTTTATTTTTTGTTTATTTTTTTTGTCCTTGGTTTTATTTTGCAGTGATAGATATTATTTTCTCTTATGTTTATTCTCTTTCACCGTACGAACTGTCCATCTTCTCTTCCTCGTTCACCTCAACTTTTTCTTCCTCCTTGCTCTTCTTCCTCCTCTACCTTCCACCACCCCATCCCACCCCTTTCTTCTTCACTTTTTTTCTTCATGCGATAATGCCAATTTACTTTCTTTTAAAAATGTTAAGGGTTTCTATGGTACTACAGCCGTTTCCAAGTGGTGTTGCATAGCAAATCTTGTACGTGAATGTAAAAATACATGGTTCTTCCATGTGAATGTTATGAGGTATTACTGTGTGATTTTGTCGAGGATCCAGTCAATATTTCTTTCTCCTCTGATGTTTTCTTCCAAGGTTCGTTTATTTTGATATTTTCTGCTGGCTCTGTTACATATTTTTGCATTGTTTATTATTGTCATTACTTTTTAAGTTTACCTCCAACGTTCAATTGTCCACTGAGATCATAATCGTCAACTAATTATTATTATTATTATTATTACTATTATTATTATTATTATTATTATTATTATTATTATTATTATTAAGATTATGATGATGAACAACAAAATATTGTTTAAACTGAAAGAGAGAGTTTGAATAATGATTGCTTGATCATAAATATATTTGTAGAGCATGCTTTTCTGTGCCCGTGTTACTCCGTTGCAGACTACAGGCTAATCAGTCAGCCGATCCCGCATGATAACTCTTCGATTTATTTAGTAGACTATGCACGCATGCTAACGTTCTTCCTCACTTATAGTCATTGTAGTGATACGTGTAAAAGAGCGATGTATTGTTTTCATTGGTGGCCAGGGCCAACATATATATATATATATATATATATATATATATATATATATATATATATATACCTATATATATATATATATATATATAAATGGCATTTGGTCTCGGGGGCCGAGGAAGACATGTTGTGCGGTCTGATCGACGATGGACGCGCATGTGGCTCCGGAGTCCAAATTCCGATGCACGCAGACGACTGCAGGTGGGGCATGGGACACCGGTGGTTGGGGATGTCTGGGAAGCAACTCTGTGACATCTCTCACGAGCTTCAGCAAGACGCTGGCGGCGGTCAGCCTCGAAGGTGGAACTGGCTTTTCTGGTCAGGGCTCGCCAGTGTCTTCTGTCTGAGGCAGCGAGCTCGAGCTGGTGGGGTGAAGGTCTGCCCATTTGATGTGCGTCTTGAGGTTGTCTTTGTTCCTCTTGCGAGGGCGGCCTTGGTTTCGGTTGCCATGGGCTAGCTCTCCAAAGAACAGCTGCTTTGGGATTCTGTTTTGATGCATGCGAATGACATGGCCAGTCCAACGAAGCTGGGCCTGGATTAGTTTCGCTTCGATGCTTGTTGTGTTGGCTCTATCAAGGACTTCCTGGTCGGGGATTCGGTCCTGCCACTTGATCCGCATGATAGATCTCAGGGAGCGCTGGTGGAATTGTTCCAACTGACTGATGTGCCTTTGGTAGACAGTCCACGTTTCACAGCCATACAAGAGAGACGTGAGGACAACTGCATTGTACACCTTCATCTTTGTTGACAGGCGCATGTCCTTGTGCTGCAAGACCTTGGTCCGGAGTCGTCCGAGTGCTTGGCTGGCTTTTTGGATCCTCGCAGTAATCTCTTTGTCCAGGGAGCCATCACTGGATATTGTGCTGCCTAGGTATTTGAGACTGTCCACATTCTTCAGCTGCGTATCGCCGATGGTGATGCAGGGTTGTGAAGGGACAGTGTTTGGGGCGGGCTGGAAGAGGACTTCTGTCTTTCCTAGGTTAATTGTGAGTCCAAACAGATTGGAGGCTTCAGAGAACTTGTCCACAATTGCCTGTAGGTGAGTCTCTTCGTGGGCCATGAGGGCACAGTTATCTGCAAAGAGTGCTTCAGTGGTGAGTCTTTCTAGCGTCTTGGTTTTTGCGGCTAGGCGACGAAGATCAAACACTGATCCATCCAGGCGATATTTAATGTAGATACCAAGGTCAAGGTCACGGATGGCGTGGAGCAGTATCTGCGTGAAGAAGAGGTTGAAGAGTACCAGAGCGAGTACACAGCCCTGTTTGACACCGTTAGATATGAGGAATTTCTCAGTGGGTTCACCGTCTGAGAGAATCTCTCCAGTCATGTCATCATGGAAGAGCCGGATGAGGTTGGTAAACTTCTGAGGACAACCAAGCTTCTTGGGTACTACCCACAGTGCGTCTCTGTTGACTGTATTGAATGCCTTCGTCAGGTCCACGAAGACGGCATACAGATTCATGTTCTGCTCAAGGTACTTCTCTTGGACTTGTCTCACTGCGAAGATCATATCGACGATGCTGCGGTCTGGGTGAAAACCACAATGAGACTCAGAGAGGTTATCTTCTGACACTGCCGCAATAAGTCTGTTGAGAATGATGCGAGCAAGTATTTTGCCAGCTATGGAGAGCAAGGAGATGCCTCTGTAGTTACTGCAGTCCGCACGTGTGCCTTTATTCTTACAGAGGGACACAATTGTTGCGTCCGCGGAGATCGTCTGGCATCTCCTCCTCCGTCCAGATGCTGATTAGCACATCGTGGAATGCCTCCAGGGTCTGTTCACTGAGAGCCTTGTACACCTCCGCTGGAATGCCATTTTTTCCAGGTGCCCTGCCACAGTTCATTTGTTTAATGGCCGTCCTCAACTCCTTTATCGTTGGCAGAGTATCCAGTTGGTCGCACGATGGCTGTTGGAGTATTTGGTCAAGAGCTGATTGGCTGACCGATGAGGGCAGGTTTAGGAGCTGGCTAAAGTGTTCTTTCCATTTGTCCTTAATGCCAGCCTTGTCCTTTTTTTGTGTACTGCCATCTGAGGTGCATTATATATATATATATATATATATAATTATGTAACGGAGAGGATCCAGTAATCCTGAGAACTTGTTTCCAACCATTTAACATTTGATTATAAAGATAAACATTCCAATATTTCAATAAAATATAAAAACATTATTTTAGAATGTGTAGGAATGAGCTACATTTTTCCAATAATTTGCTTTGCAATATTTCTATTTTTACAATTAGTGACATGTATACTACTACTGCTATCGCTTCTACTACTACTACTACTGCTACAACTATTACTAGTACTAATAATAATTTATTTTTATTAATAATAATAATAGATTAAAAATAATAAAATTATTATGATGACCAACAACACCAAGGGCATCAGTACTGACATCAGGGTCCAAGGTACGAAACTAGAAACAGTACACAGCTTCAAGTATTTGGGGGCAATTGTAACAGATGAAGGATCGAAGCCTGAAGTACTTTCCAGGATTGCTCAGACAACAGCAGCGCTGACAAAACTGAAGCCCATCTGGAACGACAAGAACATCGCACTCAGTTCAAAGGTCAGACCGATGCTCTCACTGGTGACCTCCATATTTTTCTACGCCTGTGAATCATGGACCATAACAGTTGACTTAGAGAAAAGGATAAAGGCCACAGAGATGAGATGCTTCCGAAAGATCCTCGGCGTCTCATACAAAGACCGTGTCACCAATGAAGAAATACGGCAAAGGATCCGACAAGCCATTGGGCCTCACGAAGACCTCCTGACCATAGTGAAAAAAATGTAAACTGCAGTGGTATGGGCATGTCTCACGATCATCAGGACTTGCCAAGACAATCCTGCAAGACACTGTTCAAGGAAGAAGAAAGAGAGGCAGGCAGAGAAAGAGGTGGGAAGACAACATTCGAGAGTGGACAGGCTTGACATTGAGCGACTCACTGAGAAAGACGGAAAATCAAGAGGAACGGAGGAAACTGGTTGTTCGGTGTTGTGTGGTGCCCAACGGCCTACCAGACTACGGGACTGATGATGATGATGATGAATAGAATTATCACTTTCACCACCACTGTAATAATAATAATAATAATAATAATGATAATAATAATAATAATAATAATAATAATAACAATTTATTGTATTCGTTAGGAATAATACTAGTATTATCACAATAGTCATCATCATCATCATCACAATAATAATAATAATAATAATAATAATAATAATAATAATAACAATTTATTGTATTCGTTAGGAATAATACTAGTACTATCACAATAGTCATCATCATCATCATCACAATAATAATAATAATAATAATAATAATAATAATAATAATAATTTATTGTATTCGTTAGGAATAGTACTAGTATTATCACAATAGTCATCATCATCATCATTATATTATTATTATTATTATTATTATTATTATTATTATTATTATTATTATTATTAGTGATGTTGTTGTTGTTGTTGTTGTTGTTGTTGTTAGGAGTAGCAGTACTATAGCCCTCATCATCATAATCATCATTGCTAAAGTTTACTTCTACTTTCCTTTTCATGTTCAAAATCCCTGCTGAACGAAGAGCACATTATGGAAGTAATTTGAAGGGCGAGGAGTGGGTATGAAAAAACTATTCTTTAAGAGAAACTGTTTCTTGTATGACATTTTCTCACTACAAATCAATAAATAAGTGTTGGATTTACTAAAATGAAATGTTTCTAAAAATAATATTGCCATTCATTCTTGCGTTTTTAATTATATAATAACTTGATTCTCTTTACAGCAAATGTTCATGAATCAAATGGGAAGAAAGAATCGTGTACGTTATCTAGGTAAATCATTTCAATGAGAATTATTACGTGATCTGTTTGACATGTACAATGAACCCCTGAACTTCAATCAGTGGAAATTACTAATTTTTATTTACTAACCTATTTATAAAATTATTTTTCTCACATAATTCAATGATGAACCTACAGATCTAGATTCCACTTCATATCCGAGCCAGTTGTACTCTAGCGCATTCATTACTAGGCAGATTTATCAGAAGCATGCAAATATTGGCAAGTTTCATAATCTAAGACACCAAACAAACTAGATTACAAAAGTATCTTACAGCTACCCACTGCATCCTACTTTAAGTAGAATGTATAAGTTTGGGCGAAGATTTAAAGTCAATATTTTATTGCAAATTAAATTTAATAACGAAAGAACATAGCGGGACGACAGACAGACAGAAGGACAGAGACAGGATGAAACATGACTGAGGAACACGCCTAGCAAACGAACAGACAACAACAGAACAAGAGAGGCATTTATCTATTGTTCAGTTTTGTGTCATGCTTATTCATACATGTAATCTGTTTGTAGAAACCAAATATGGAACATTTTGGGAAAGTGTGGAAAACCTTCAGTTGCAAAGAAGCATAATCAATATACATGAATATAAATGTACAAAAAGTGTCCCTGAGACAAACCGACATTGAGGTGGATTAAGGTAAACTGGCATTTCTTTATTCTTCAGCAACGTTTCTCCTTGGCTATGCAATATTTGGGTTTCTTACTGAGATATGGACACCTGTTGACACGTTGAGAGACTATTTTAAAAAGAAACCGAGAATTCTTTGTGTGGAAAGCAAAACTGAACCTTACTTTGCCATTTGCCCTTTCCAGAAAGAAGAGGATTTGTTCGTCTCTGGTTCAATTCGTGATACAGGAATTTGGGACAGTGATCTCACACACCTTTTAAAAGTTGCTCTTTCTCTTTATAGAAAGGCTATGCTCGTCGATTTAGGGGCTTTCATCGGTTACTTTACATTATATGCAGGCGCACTTGATCATGACGTTCTTGCAGTGGAACCATTTAACTCGAGTTTCAAGAGACATAGACAAGGCTTGCTTTTAAATAATTTTCCAGCTACCATCAAGCTTTTGAATAAGGCCGTATCCAAGAAAAGGTCTTTTGTTCGCATGGGAAAGAACCAGAAGCTGAATCTGGGGAATATGCAAGTTAATTCTGAAGAAGATATTGATGACCTAAAAATTGCATTCAAGAATGACATGATTGAAACAGTTACAATGAATGACCTTGTAGAATATATTCACATAAAGCAAGCTATTATCAAGATGGATATAGATAAAGTACCATCTTTTTTCAATGTTGTCGATTTCAATAGAAAATATGTGGCAGCAGTTAGTAAATCAACAGTACTAGTACACTTGTACAAATCAAACTGTCACAATTATTAAAACAAAATACCACATTTATAAACTCAAAATTCCAACTATTATATATATATATATATATATATAGGTTATATATATATGCGCAAGTATATATATATATATATATATATATATATATATATATATATATATATCGAAAGCATTGGAATTAGGAATATTTCAAATTTGGTGTCATTACAAATAAGCAAGCATAGGGAAAAAATGAATCTTTGAAAATGATTAAATATCTACTTTTATCAAAGGAAGTTATTTTAACATAACATGCTATGTTACAGAACAGAGACTTCGATATAAAGCCTGAAGAATGTACAGTTTTAAACCTTTGAAACTATCAGCATCAATTGTAAGTACCGTATGCTATTTAGCGTGACTTTTAAAGTATCTTTGTATCCTACAAGACTTGTCTGAACGGGCAACGACAAGATATGCACCAAAGATGCAGCACAAAGATGTAAACAGCTAAATACATCCATCAAGTCAGTTCATAAATGTTACATACCAACCGCTCACTGATGCACTCATTGCACTAAGGTGCTTTGCAATGATTTGAGCAGGATCGCAAAACTAGTGTGCGACGAATTAAGACCCATAAATGCGAAATCCATGGTATTGATTGTGTACACTGAGATGATACAGCCTTTTCAGTTTGCGATGGCAATGCACATAAGGTGCTCAATAATGTTAGCTTGATCGGAACGTATGGAGGTCCTGCTCATAATGAATCAAATTTGTAATTTCAGATAAGAAAGTTAAAACCCTACTTTTCATTCACAATTCCTTCAGTTTGAAGCATCATCTGCTTATCAGGACATTTGTAAATAAAATTGACCCAAAATAAGGGATATCATTACTACATAGACTCCTGAAGTATGGTACAGGAACAATTGTGAAAATAACGATTAGAATTGTAGATGGTATATCCCATAAAGCAACTTGCAACAAGTAGCAATGATTACAATTCATCTAAATACTAAAATATTTTGGTGACATGAAATCAATATAACTGAGGAAGGACATTTAACCATATGAATACATTCGTAGCTTTGAAAACTTTAATGAAATAATTATAGGCTCCAATCAAGTGTTACTCAGCATTTGATGAATCAATCACCGTAAATGGCGACCATCACTACATTCAGGGTGTCATGGAAATTTCAACCTTTTGAAAATTAGGCAATGACTATCACGTGATAAATATGCTGCTAAAAACTACAAGCTATTACAGTGCGCCAGATCTAGCTCTTGATTCTTGTTTGAAAATAAGATTTGTTAAATTATAACTTTTGATAGGCTATCATGTGTTTCTGATGATGAAAAGTGAAATTCGTGGTTATAAGAGTCTCAACTCACATAGACCTACTAAAGCCACGAACGAGCTCTATACAAAGATTGCAAATTAAAATTTTATATATATATATATATATATATATATATATATATATATATATATATATATATATATATATATATATATATATATATATATATATTTATTTATTTATTTATTTATTTCAATGACGCTAAACCAGAATTTTAAGTCACATAAGGTACCTTCATACCACACATCTGTATGGAATTTACCATGAGCCAATGTAAGTCAGTAAATAAATTTGTATGTGCAAATGCTGAACAAATTAGATAGAAACAAATTGTTTAAAATTTGAGACGACTGTAATACTAATTCCATTTCAAAGGTAGCATTATAGATTCCATCTTCATGGTCATTTTATGGACTGTCCCTTAATTCCGGAGAATTTAATGCCAGGCTTAAGTGATATATTTCTCTTACAAATTAAACTGATATGTAATTACAAGGATACAAATCTAACTGTACAACTACTATGATGTACAATGAAAAACAAGTAAAATGAAGTGATACCTTAGAGAAAGATATCGTGTTACATACAGATGAGTTAAAACTGAAAACAAATATACAGGGCTGTTTGTTTTAACAAAACCATTTGGGTTGAGTCATGCATAGAGCTCGATAGTAGTTAAAAGTACTTTTAATAATTAATGAATAACTCTGTATTTGTTAAGCGTACCCATATTTCAGGAAAAGAACAACAGTTAATATATTTACAGGTGAGAATAACTTGTTTCAAAGACCATAAAGAATTTATATGTGCCATGAGAACGATAAAAGACGAAGATTTGATGCTAGTCAGTCCAAAGAGAATAAGATCTACAAATTAATCAAGCCAATCTGTGGTTGAAGTAATATGTTAGATTTATAGAAATGGTTGATGTATGACTTTTACTATAACAAGCTCAAAAATAAATACTTATAGAATAAGACTGCTAATGCCAGATACAGTTTGCTTGTGCAGTCATGTCGAAACTAAGAACGCTTAATGCGACATGAAATATAATATTAAAGTTTATGTCCCTGCGTTGTTCATTATTCGAGTTCGAAGACTACCATGACATCACTACTGGTTTGGTTTCCGTGAAGATGTGAGTAACTGATCAGGCTAATTTGTGCTCAAAACTTTTGTGGCACGCTGGACAGGAGATGCCGATTGTACGGGTGTGCTGCAGTTCCGAGATTTACGCGCTGCCTCTGTAATTCTCCTCAGTTCATTGTCTGAAGTCCCAGTATGTGTGAAACTGAGAAAGGTAGAACAGCTCTTCGAAAGTCTCACAGTCAACGATGAGGTCTTTCAAGAATGACTTGACGTGATCTTTGAAACGTTTTACTTGATCTCCATCAAATAGCTTTTCGTCCGTCAGTTCGCCGTTAAAGATATTTTTGGTAGTCGCTTGTCTGACACTGTCTACCGATTACGTCTTTGATTTCATCAGCAGACTGTGGATTCTTTGGGTTCCTGCTCGTGTGAGAACCGCAGTGTCTAGAACCTTCCCATGTCATCTTATCCTGATGGTTTCTTTAAAGATTCCCCTTCTTGGCATGGCGTCTGTACACCCTACAAATTTCCCTTGCATGCAACAGTACAATGGCTTTGTAAACTTTCAGACTTACGCCTTATGTGTCCCCACACATTTGTAAGTAGTCTGGCAAAGTCCTCACGTGCTTTGCGTTGATTTCGTCATCGATGTGGACTGCATGTCACAGTGTGGCAGGTGAACGTGCCCCCTGCCTGGGGTTCTTGCCATTCATTATGATAGTACGCTTTAGGTAAGGTTTTATTGATTCAGGTTGGTGCATCACCTCTGTCTTCTTGTTGCTTATTGTGTGACCAAAATTGTAACAAGCTTAAGAGAAATGGTCCCTACTCTGTTACATGTTCTGTAATTTGGTGTCTTCAGATTGAAGATTTTACTATCAGTCCGGTTATCTGATGTTGATCCCGATGCCATAGTCACGGAAGGGATCTCGAAGTACAGCAGAGAACGTCATCCTGAAGAGGGTTGGGGCCAATGCGAAACTTTTCTTGATTCCACTGATGACTAGGAATTGTCAGATGAGGAATCGTGGTTCACAACACAGGCCAGTACACCATTTTGCCATGATCTTTCAGAAGAACCACACACACACACACACACACACACACACACACACA
>JAECUM010068548.1:0-14040 GCA_016617855.1 Megalonaias nervosa
ATTGAAATGACGTTTTGGTTGGGTTTAATACTGATATTTCAGTAAAACTGCGACAGTCGTATGTCTACACCTTGAAGGAACAAGGTGTTTATATTGTTGTTGCCAAATTGTTTTTTTTTTAAGTTCATCTGTCTTTTGGAATTTAATAATTTATTCTCTCGAAGACTAAACAAGTGTACTTTTTATAAAAAAAGTTCTGGGACAAAGAAATTCAGTGGAAATTTATTCTGGAATTCTATACGGAAACAAAAACTGTGATTCAGTCGAGGATCTGTTACCATCAGTACAAACAGCATCTGACGTCATCACCTTCCATATTGGAATTTCATCGAGGTTCGAACCCGGATTCAATTAGAACTGTTTAGTGATAGGACTTATATTATTCAAGCTTATAATTAAATTCTGGACTATATTCACAAACCGTAAGTCCTATTTCCAATTTTTACGTTGTTTTCTAGGGAAATAAATTATTTTGTTAAATTTACAAAGCTTGTTGGCTTCACTCTTTTCTCTTGTTATTTGTGTACGAGCCTACACGTAACCAGAGAAAATTGGTTTGCTCGGCCTTGGATATATGAAATTTTGGCAAAATATTTCAGAAAATTGTTTTTTTGAAATTTAAATTCCATAGGATTTTTAATCCCAAGTACTGATTTACATTTTGTTTGAAATCTTTAGTGAAAACAACAGGCTTTCATTCACAATGTCATTAAAAGTGGAGAATTTTCTTTCTAGTCCTACTCAGGAGCAGTTGGATAGTTTGAAAAAAGATGAGTTGCTTGTTCTTGCCAGAAAATAGGATCTTTCCGAGGCAAAATCTTCCTTAACGAACAAGAAATTAAAAATATTTTGATTCAATATTTGGTAGAGAAGAATGTTCTTGATAAAAGTGTTTTGGCTTCGGTCAGTAAATCAATATCAGACTCTGACATAAAAGTAATGGAATTAAAAATGAAATACAAGATGGAATTGGAGTTAAGGAAGCTCGAGCTTCAGAAAGAGGAAAGGGAGAAAGAAAAACAAATGCAATTTGAGAAAGAAGAGCGAGAGAAACAATTGTGGTTGCAATTTGAAGAGAAACAGTTGCAATTGCAATTTGAGAGAGAGAGAGAGAGAGAGAGAGAGAGAGAGAGAGAGAGAGGGAGAGAGAGAGAGAGAGAGAGAGAGAGAGAGAGAGAGAAACAAAATGAAGTTACAAATTTGAAAAAAGAAGAGAGAGAGAGAGAGAGAGAGAGAGAGAGAGAGAGAGAGAGAGAGAGAGAGAGAGAGAAACAATTACAATTAGAAGAGAAGGAGAGAGAGACAGGAGACGGAGAAAGATAAACAGTTACAATTTGAACAAGAGAAGGATGAAAGGAAATTTCAAATTAAAATGAAAGAAATTGAGCTGGCAAGTGAAAAGCACATTTCCACTTCACATATAAATTTTCAATTCAAGTTTTGACATTACAAGAAATATCAGGTTAGTGCCCCATTTTAGAGAAAAAGAAGAAGACAAATATTTTCCTTGTTTTCAAAAAGTTGTGGAAAATTTTAAATGGCCAAGGGAGCATTGGACTCAGTTACTACAATATGTACTAATTGGTAAAGCTAGTGATATTTACCATTCAATGTCAGTTCATCAAATTGCTGACTATGATTTGGTTAAGGAATGCATTTTAAAGGGTTACGAGTTAGTCCCTGAGGTTTATCGGCAAAAATTCAGAAACTGTGGAAAAGAAGCTGGACAAACTTATGTCGAATTTGCTAGAGGAAAAGAGAAGTAATTTGAGAGATGGTACTTAGTCAAGAAAGTTGAACATAATTTGGAATATATCAAACAAATTGTGTTACTTGAAGAGTTCAAAAACTGTGTTCCTAATGACATTAAGAATCATCTTGAAGTGCATAAGATTGAAACCTTGGAAAATGCTGCTCATACTGCTGATGAGTATTCCTTAACTCATAAATTTCCTGTTATAGGTAAATCACTCATTCAGCAGTCTACTGGTAGAAAGGTATTTCAGCCTAATACGACTCCTCCTAAAACTCAATCTGGCACAACATCTAAAAATCAAGCTTCTGATAAACTTGATTAAAAATCCTTGTCTATTCCTACGTGTACCTATTGCAAGAAAAAAGGACACGCCATTTCTGATTGCTTCAAATTGAAATATAGGCATCAGAATCAAGATGGACCTATTCCAAATGCTCTTATTTCTAAGAGGTCAAGGTCACGTTCATGTATTGAAAGCAATACATTTGTTGGGGTTAATAAACCCCAGTCTGATTTTATTATGGAGAATTATGAACCATTCATGTCGAAGGGTTCTATATCACTGTTGGGTGATTTGGCCAATCCTATCCGTATTAAAATTTTAAGGGATACAGGAGCTTCTCAGAGTCTTTTATTATCAGGTACTTTGCCTTTTTCTGAGAAGTCATGTTCTAATGAGAGTGTTCTCATTGAGGGAGTAGAGTGCGGCTTTGTTAACGTTCCTCTCCATTCTGTAAATATGTCATCAGACTTAGTTTCAGAACCTGTGACAGTCGGGACAGTGTCTACTTTACCCGTTGAGGGCATCATTTGTTACTAAGTAACGACCTAGCTGGAGACAAGGTTGTGGTTAATCCACCTGTAACTGACAAGCTTTCTTTGGATCAGAAAGTTGATCCTATTGAAATAGAATACCCTAATTTATACCCAGTTTGTGCAGTTACTAGAGCTATGGCAAAAAGCTCTTGAGAATGATTTTGATAAGGAGAGTATTCCTTTAGCTGACAAATGTATTGGTCAGGCTTTTGATGAGGTCACTTTCACTTTTAATTTGGATCAATCAAAAGGTATTGATCACAGTGATCCTCTTTTAACTACTCATTCTCTTTTATCTAATCAGGGTGATAAACGAAAATCACTTGTCGTCGAACCGGAAAAAGATCCTCAGATCTCCTGTTTGTTTCAGAGGGCCATTAGTGAAACTGAAGCCACTGAAGTACCCGTCTGTTATTTCATTAAAAATGGAATTCTTATGAGAAAATGGAGACCTTCCCAGGTACCTGCTAGTTACGAGTGGTCAGTGAACTACCAGATTGTTGTTCCAAAATCTTACAGACAGGAAATACTTAGTTTGGCCCATGAAACACCTTTGGCTGGTCATTTAGGGATAAATTAAACTTTTCACAAGATCTTGACTCACTTTTATTGGCCAAAAATCAAAAGTGATGTTTGTAAATATTGTAGATCTTGTCATACTTGTGAAATGATAGGAAAACCCAATCAGAAGATACCTAAGGCTCATCTGCAACCTATTCCTGCATTTGACGAACCCTTTAGCAGAATTATGGTAGATTGTGTTGGTCCCTTACCTAAGACCAAGTCAGGCAACCAATATTTGTTGACCATTATGTGTGCGTCAACAAGACTCCCAGAGGCAATTCCTTTGAGGAATATTTAAAAAAAAAAAACATAGTAAAAGCTTTGATAAAGTGTTTTACTCAGTTTGGCCTTCCCAAATCACTTCAGTCTGGTCAAAGGTCAAATTGTATGTCTGGAAATTTCCAGCTAGAAATGCTTGAATTTGGCACTCAGCAATTCAAGTCAAAAGTGATATTGTGGTTTCACAGAACTTTACTTGAGGGAAGTTTTGAGTCTTGTAATAGAGTTCATTCTCTTGTGCTCATTCTTCAAAATTTTCTTCAAATTAGATTGTATGCCCTCACAAAGTTAAGAAGAAAATAAATGACTTAAATTATAATATTAGTACTCTGATCTAAATAAATTAATGGAGTACTAGTACATTGAAAGAGATAGCCAGGTAAATTATGCTACTAATTTAGTTGTACATGTCCCACCAGCTGAGGATTTAAGTGAAGGTATTCAATCGTACTCTGTTGATCTTGGAGCAACAAATCTTCGGAATTCGGAAATTATGAAAAATCTGGACTAGAAACATTTACATTTGCAACAACAAGAAAGGAATGAATTTAAACAGTTATTATTCGAATATAAGCACTTGTTTGCAGATATTCCTACAAGGACAAACAAAATTTTTCATGACGTTGAAATTGTAGATTCAAAACCTGTGAAACAACACCCATACAGGATGAACCCTCTCAAACAGGAATATTTGGAAAAGGAAATTCAGTATTTGCTGGAGAACGATTTCATAGAGCCCACTAAAAGTGATTGGACTTCACCATGTATACTTGTTCCGAAACCAGATAAAACTTTCCGTATGTGCACTGATTATAGGAAGGTGAACAATGTGACAAAAACAGATTCATTTCCATTACCAAGAATCGATGACTGTGTTGATAAAATTGGAAATGCCAAGTACGTCACCAAATATTACCTTCTGAAAGGATTTTGGCAAATTCCACTAACGGAAAGAGCAAAAGATATTTCGGCATTTGTGACTCCAGATGGACTCTATCAATGTAAAGTAATGCCGTTTTTGTGATGAAGGGTTCCCCAAGTACTTTTCAACGCTTGATGAATATGATTACCTCTGGTCTAGATAATTGTGATGCTTTCATTGATGATGTCATCATCGACAACGACACCTGGAAAGAACATCTAACCACGATTCTAAAATTCTTTGAAAGACTCACTGATGCAAATTTGACAATCAATTTATCTAAAAGTGAGTTCTGACGTGCTTGTGTAACTTTTCTAGGACATATTGTGGGACATGGTCAAGTTAAACCTATAGATGCTAAGGTCAAGGCTATCTTTGATTTCCATGTGCCTGTCAGTTAAAAGCATCTGATGCGATTTTTGGGTATGGCTGGATACTATCGAAAGGTTTGTTCCAATTTTTCTAATATTGCTGAACCCCTGACAAACTTGTTGAGTAAGAAAAACAAGTTTCTTAGGACTGAAAAATGCCAGGAGGCTTTTGATAGGTCAAAAGCCATACTCAAGGGTGCCGGTTCTCACAGCTACAAATTTCAATCAATGTTTTATATTATCTGTTGATGCAAGTGATGTTGGGGTTGGAGCAGTATTGATTCAAGAAGATACAAATGGCGTTGATTACCCAGTGTGCTATTTCGCTAAGAAACTAAATAAGCACCAAAGAAATTACTCAACAATCGAGAAGGAATGTTTGGCTTTAATACTGGCATTACAGCATTTTGAAGTTTACAGTAGCTCAGCTCCTTCGCCGGTTGTTGTGTTTAGCGATCCCAACCCTCTTACTTTCATCGCCAAGATGAAATATAAAAATCAAAGATTATTAAGGTGGAGTTTGTTTTTACAAGAATATAATCTTAACATCAGGCACATCAAAGGAAAAGACAATTTGATTCCAGATGCACTTTCCCCTGTATAGAAATATTATTTCATGTACACTTTATATAATTCATAAGAGTTTTCTTTTGTAATTTTAATTTCCCTCATGTATAATTTACATATGGTAAAAGGAAAGCTTTATTATATAAATCTTTCATTTTCTTTGTGGGGGAAATGTTACGTATATGTAATTAATATGCCTGTGTGTTAGTTTTAAAATTCTTTTTTATTTTAACTTTGTTTCATTACATTTATTGTAATGATTATTTTCACGGGATTCGATATTTCTGCCAGTAAATTCAGTTTGTACAGAACGTAAAAGTTATTACATTAGCACTATTTTTAGCCCACTCTGGTGCATACATTTTGTAAACATCGAGTGAAGACGATTGGCTATTGCCAAGGTCATTTAGGCCCGTGTGTTAGCTGAATTGTAACAGTCTTTCGTTTTTTTTTAAAATATATTTTCAGTGTGAGAATTTTTTTCTTAGATAGGGTTATTCTTGCATACGTGATAAATGGCATTTTTTTATTACGCTGTTCAATGTTAATAGATCACGTGACCCATCACGCGGGATTGAAATGACGTTTTGGTTGGGTTTAATACTGATATTTCAGTAAAACTGCGACAGTCGTATGTCTACACCTTGAAGGAACAAGGTGTTTATATTGTTGTTGCCAAATTGTTTTTTTTTAAGTTCATCTGTCTTTTGGAATTTAATAATTTATTCTCTCGAAGACTAAACAAGTGTACTTTTTATAAAAAAAAGTTCTGGGACAAAGAAATTCAGTGGAAATTTATTCTGGAATTCTATACGGAAACAAAAACTGTGATTCAGTCGAGGATCTGTTACCATCAGTACAAACATCATCTGACATCATCGCCTCCATATTGGAATTTTATCGTGATTCGAACCCGAATACAATTAGAACTGTTTAGTGATAGGACTTATATTATTCAGTCTGGATTAAATTTTGGACAATATTCACAAACCGTAAGTCCTATTTCCAATTTTTACGTTGTTTTCTAGGGAAATAAATTATTTTGTTAAATTTACAAAGCTTGTTGGCTTCACTCTTTTCTCTTGCTATTTTGTACGAGCCTATACGTAACACCGTACACCCTCCCAACCACCCACTAATAACCATATTGTGAGTAGTATATATATATATATATATATATATATATATATATATATATATATATATATATATATATATATATATATATATATATATATAAAAAGCCAATTTTTGTTTATGACCCCCTAATATACCATTTTTGTTTAGCACAATGAGAGAGAATAAATGACTTATTTCCTATGTTTCTTCAATGAACGATTGTATGATCCTTTATTGCGGTTGTTGTGCATAGAGGCAGTAGTTAGTTGGAAAGAGATAATTATTCTGAGAATATGCCCTGAGCTTAACACAGAGAGCATGATACCATTGATTTGGGTTGCTAAAGCGTACTCTAACAGTGTTCTACAGCTATTCGGTTTATACAAAATACATCCGAAATGGATATGGTGCTTACCAACACGGTACCTGTTCTGTATCGATTCCAGAAAGAAACTGCGAAACACGTTATCATAATTTTACGCTATACAGTTATTTTGCGAGTGTCCTAACATAGTGGTTATTCTGATGCAAGGAATTAGTATGGTCTACTTTGGTATTTTACGGCGCATAAACACATAAAGGTTTATTCGTGCCTGGGCACTTGTAATAACGTACGTTTCGCAAAAATGCAACACAGTGGCCGACATGAGCTGATCAATAGGATTCGAACCAACTCTCTTTCGTTCACTGGCTCCTGCCTTTCTTAGCAACCATATATGGCACACAGGAGGGCACCTGTTCTCCATTCCCGAATCAGCAAAGAGCTAGAGAATGAGAATGGATAAAATCAGGCAAAATATACAGTGAAACGTCCATTAAACAAAACCCCCTAGGGTAACCTGCTTTCCTCGAGTCTGGTCCGAATAAAGAATTCTTAATGCTATGTAAACGTTCAGGTAAGGTCAGTACCATAAATTGGCGAAAATGTTGAGTTCATAAGGTTCTGGTTTTGAGAATTTTCATTGTATGTCCATTATTCTGCGAGACAGAATATTTTTGCACTTGATACATAGTCTCCAAAGTATCTTTCTTCTGTCGTTTGCTTCAGAACAATAATTTTAAAAAGAGTCACTTTATGAAATTTATGTCGATACATACATTGCAAAGACAAAACATTCATGAATATGACAAAAAGTCTAAGAACATCTTCCATCTCTTAATTTTCAGTGCTAGCGTTTTTTTTTTCTTTTTTTTTATTCTTGTTGCCTCAAACCTAAGCTCATTGGACCGATACAGATAGCTCAAGTATCGTCTGCAAACGTATGTAATTACTTTTGAAAGGTAGACTGCTGCTGAATTCACTCCGTATCGTTACTTTAAATGTCATGAATTGTTACCAATATTAATTCAAATAATGGCAAAATTGTTAATCCCCTAATCATATATAACCAGGCGTACTAACTTTTCCTGAAATTGTTGTAAACAAACACCTACTGAAAGGTGAAGATAATGAAACTTTGAAGAAATTCATTATTGGATTAAATTTTTGCAGGTTCATATTGCAACAGGACTTGGGATAACTTGAGTTGTTGGTCAGACACTCCGGCTGGTACGAATGCCATTCAGCCGTGTCCATCATACATCAATGGATTCACCACGGGAGGTAACTCAGTGTAAAAATTTCCAGTTGTATATCTTTTACTTCTGTTTCAAATGGATCAATATAGTCGAAGTTACTCTTGGATTAATCATGACATTTCATTAAAACAAACTGGATAATTTGAAAACCTTCCATCCATTGCATTCAATAGCTGTTCTTATCTTAAATGCATACCTCTATGAAAAATTGCTTTTTACGAGGTAATTAAAAGCAAATAATATTATGGTACTCAATGAGACAGAATGTAATATTCACAGATTCGATGGACATTTTTTCACGAAAGTATAAAGAATACGCGTACATCAGTTAAATAAATCAATTCCGACATCTCAAATAGTTTAAGCATATGATTGTGAGAAAATATTATCATTTCACCATGAGCATTGATGACAAATAACTGAGAGCAGAAGTACAAGTTCAAAATAACACCATTTGAACAAGCTATTTTATTCCTGTGCCGCCATCAGCTGGAAGAATTATTCAGTGTTGTTTTCATCTTGTTTTAGATATAATAAAAATAGATCGTAGATTTTGAGGGAATTGTAATACTTATGTTTAATACGATGATACGCGAGGCCTTCACTCACTTGCAATACATAAATACTTCAATAAATTCTCATTTCCAGCATTCTCTAATTGTATATTGCTTTCAAATGTGACCAGATGAAGAAGACGTATTTATTACATAAATGAAAAGAAATACTGACCAGTTCGACGAAGACAGTTAATGAAGTTGTTTCATTTTGACAGCAGCGCAGCAAATAACAAATGCTATCTGCTAATATGCTAATATGCTTGGTCATTATTTAGGGTTAGTAACTGAGTCAATTTGGCATGTGCATATAGCGTCGAATTATATATCGAAGGTCTTCGGTTCGGTGTATGCCAGTGATTACACGTTATCGAAGGTCTTCAGTTCGGTGTTTGCCAGTGATGAGACGTTTATCTGTAAAGTAACCATGCCTATTCTCTCTAGTCGATTCTTCGTCAAGTATGACAATGGAATTTAGGCTTATTGACGAGAGTTAAAGGATGCATGGCATTAAATCAGTATCAAGCGTATAATCTGACATTGACCACCGCTCCGGTGGCCTAGTGGTAGAGCATCTTCTTCGGATGGTGGAGGTCGCCGGTTGGAACCCGGACCGAGTCAAACCAAAGGCTTATAAAAATGGTACTAACAGCTGCCTCGCTAGGCGCTCAGCATTGAGAGATTAGTTTTAGGATTGGTCGGCCTGGTGTCAGGCTAATGTGACTGGGTGGGTCATCATACTACATGTCTGTGGCATGACGCCCCAGTGCTAGACATCAAAATAAACTGCACCACTGCAGACATCGCAGCGATATGACTGAAAAATCGTTGCAGCTACGTTAAAAATCCAAACCACACACACACACACACACACACACACACACACACACACACACACGCACATACACACATACACACATAATCTGAAATTTCTTGTAGAAAACGATTAAAGAAAATAAGAGTGTGAATCAAATGGTTCAGAAAAATATGCAGATTTATTTTTTTGTTACAGATATGATAATATTGAACATGGTTAATGTGTGAAAAATTATTGTTACATCTAGGAGCTTATATTATGTAACCAGAGAAGGTTAAACCCAACAAACATCAAGTTTCTAACATATATTTCCCTAAATATAAAATCAAAGATTTCCTAGAATATTATCCTAAATTGTACAATCAATTTCACATCAATCCGGAGATTATCCAAAGGTATTCCGAGTGAAGGTTCTAATATGATTATGTGCTAACGTCCTAGCACCAATGAAGAATCACAGTTGTAAATCTGAAAGTTTTTACTTCAAGGTAATCCCATGTGAGTAGAATATCATCAAAGTCCTTGAAAGTTTAACATAATCCGACTGAATTATTTAAATGTTCAAGTCCTTAAACAATTTCTCATAATCCGTAAGGTCCTGTCTGTTTTAGGATAAATGTTTTCAATCTGCTAGTCTACAACAATTATAAATAAAACACGATTTCCTATCTCTCTTACAATAATGGCATATTAATGAAGAATCCTAGTATGGTGCTTTAATTATATTATATTATATAGTCTCTATGTGCGCAGCAAATCAACACAATCTGAATCGCTAAAAATATTCTCGAACATTTAAATCCTTAAAGTATGCAGTACTTAAGAGTCTTGTTCTGACGTTTTCAAATTGTTGAGCCAATGAACAACTAGGGCGTGTGATGATATGATACCTATACAGGACAAATGCACTCCAAGTTTCACGTGATGTTTTCTTGGCCTCCATTCTAACTAAAGCATTAAGTATTTGACCGAAATAATTGTTTACTTTCCCTTGGCAACCGGCCTTGATTTATGAATGAATTCTACAGGAATAACACATGTACTTTTACTATAACACAAGCCAACCATAGCATTTAAGGAGTTAAAATATAAACGTCATAAACACAAATGACTTAAAGCTATATTATAAATGATTATATGATATCCGTACCAACAGGCATTTGCATTCAACTAAATGTATACAACTTTAAAAACCTCGTAGCTTTTATAATGATTAGACAAAAACAGAAATAAAACTTATGGAAAACAAAGTTTGATTTAAAACGACAATTGGTGGTTCAATATATTAGTTAGGTAGTTTAGATTCAACTACAGTAATGGCAAAAGTTTATTTTTAATGTAAAATCACTAATATATTTTAATGATCATTGCAAAAGATTGCTATAAAGTGCCTTCATTAGATTGTAGCCAATGTTGAATGACATATAAAGACAAAAAAAATTCAAGCATAAATAATTATCATTACGCCCTTATATTGTTTTTAATGGCTGAAAAAGCACAGCATTATAAGACATCCTTGCAACGATCCTGAAAGCCCTATTGAATACACAAATTAAAATCGACTGAAGCAGCCATTAATCTAGACAAAAATAAAACAGAATACACTGAATCGAATCTGTCTTCACATTACACAAACAAGAGAGAGATTGATTCCCTATACAAGAGTTACATTGATAACAGTTGGTAGACAGACAATTTTGATTTGCACGCATCTGCATAATGCAACAATAAATACGAACATATTTTGACACTGATGTATATTTTCTCAAGATAAACTTGGACTGGAAAATTGGGATGAGAAAGTTGACATGACATATACAAAGCTTTCTGAAAAAAAAAATTTTCAAGAGCGAAAACCTAAAAAGCTAAAGCTTGATGAAAGAAATGAGTTTTGCAAGAAAAACTTAAAGAGTTGTCATAAAAGGAAAATATCGAATAGTTCTCACTTTACACAGACAAACAACATCTTCCTTGCATTGTTTTATTATTATTCTGAAGTGAATAATGTAGAAATTTTTCATTTAGAACGAAAGTAGACAGTGTTTGGATATTTAACCAAAGCTAATTGAGGTATAAAAGTACTAAACATACATAACTAGACATGAATCCTTGCGAAGCAAGCATGAAAGAAAGCAGGCTAAAACTATGGAAAAAATTATTTGGTTACTTGCCAACATATATTAATACATTTGGAAGAGCTACAATTAAATTAGAGGAAAACATTCAGTTTCAAGATGCAAAGTACTATTTACCAAGGTCTACATTCCTAAACTGTATATAAAATATTTTCTATATTTTTTGATAAGCAAAAACTGGTATCTGAAAGTAAAGTACCTTGACCTTATGATGAATCATTTAAATACAAAATATTTTTGAAAAAATATACACTTAAAACAATTAAGGTTTATCTGAAATAGTTTCAAACTTCCACCACATTATAAATGGAGATGCCTGAATGAAACAAAGCAAATACTTGATCGTGAATGGACCAGTCGAATTTAACTGTACACAAAGGATTTTGTATACCCTTGCTGTTGTGTTAGCTGAGGCAAAAGTCAACTATGATTCATGCACTGTTGAATACTAGTGAACATTGCCATAATCTACGACGTTAAGAAAATGTATCACAGCCTAATAGATGGATGTGCCTATGCATGCGGGACAGTAACGGATTATATTAAAGCATTGAAATGCCAAATATATTATCGATTACTATGTAATTTGCATATTAGGTGCACAGTTACAAAAATAATGTCAATTAAACAGCATCTTTAGACAGTATAACAGTATGAGGTACTGTTAAATAAAATCTAATAGCGACTTCGGTGTTAGGACAGCAAGGCTGCAACTTACATGAAAACATTAGGGGACATTTCAAGGATTATACATGAAAATCATTTGTAGCGTGAGACCATACTATTGGAGGTGAGGGTATCATTTCGTTATCCAGTCACAAGTTTATGAAAATTAGTTGTATCGTTGGAAAGCGCAGGAATTCAAACAAATATAGTGACTCACTGACATTGGGGTTAAAGATTGGCATCAATACACACAGACAGATATATATATATATATATATATATATATATATATATATATATATATATATATATATATATATATGCCGGTATTGCAAAGGCGGATAAACAATCAGTGACACTAAGAAACGAAGTTGTGAGGACGAACATGAAGAAAACGCTAGTAAATACTATATAGAAAACTTGGATTACGATAATAGCATTCTTGCAGTAAAACCTGTTAATACGAGTCGGAACTTGGATGTTCATATGACACCAGTTTTGGAGTGTGAACAAAGTCCAGTTTAGAAACGACACAACAATATGGACCATTAAATAAGAGAACAATCTTTTATATTGATAGTTATTGCTTCCCGGGAGTTAAACTGTACTTTGTGAAATAGTTAACGAAACTTTAATTATAATTTGATTGCGTGCGAAGCACAAGTGTAATAGGGACAGTATCTTGGCTCTTGTTGCTTTGCTTACACATCGAGTTAACGAAGCAATGACAGAACAACTAAACTATGACTTCAGTCAGGAAAGAAACAATTTGTTCAGCACACTTAAACAACCAACTTACTTCACAACAAATAATGCAGAGGGAAGCTGGTGCTGCTTTTATGGCTACGTAAAATAAATAATTCGCATAATTTATTAAGCCTTTCAAATTTTGTCAAATAATCAGTCATATTTCCTGATTAAACAGCATCTTCTCCATCACCACCAGTCAGAGCATATTCACAGTATAAGAGAGAGAGAGAGAGAGAGAGAGAGAGAGAGAGAGAGAGAGAGAGAGGAAGCAACAGTTTAAAATAATGCCTATTCTAATGGCTGTAGAAGAAATTGTGATACTCTTGTATCTCAACAGTTGTTCGATTCTTCCCCTAAAAATTGTAATTGCCTTTGAATTTATGTCTTGATAATTGCTCTAAATCATCTTTTCAGCAGTTTCCAACTAACTGTATGAATATACATTCAACATCTTGAAACTGTTGTTGTAATTAAGCTGTCTTGCTTCAATCGGTATCTTTTGTTAACTCTTTAAAATGCTATTTATACATTGGAGGACCAGATAGCGCAAATTATCGTTTTCAAATTGTTAACTTGTGCTCGCATTTCCATTTAGATATCTGTTTTATTTCCTCTTGTGAAGTCAGTACTAACCGCAAATGAAAGCTACCCACTTCCTTAGTAATCATCTATGAAACGTTTTGTTTCCCTTATCTGATTATCTAACGGCTAATTTATGTCTTTCATTTGCATATCAGTATCCTCGAAGATCTTTAATATTTGTCATTACACAATTCTTGGTATTTGGGTTGTCTCCAACGTTGCGCAAGCTTTCTACGGGCTCTGCCATGACTCCAGTTTTTCTTAGTCTGTTTAATCGTTCATAAACATCTTTGATCATGGTGGAATTTGGAACAGTTTATCCTCAGCACGTCATTATTTCAAAACCATTAATCCTCTGGCTTTTCTCTGTAATGAACTCTGTGATTGAAGCTTTGCGTTATCATTTGTGGGATCTTCATATGAACTACATTACCCGATTTGATTGTGAATTTTGATGCAGGTATCATCCTTACTATCTCACTATATAGATTTTGCAGCCTTTGTTACATAGTCTGAAGCACTTAATCAATAGCAAGTTTTGTTGCATCATCAGTTTGAATTTGA
>JAECUM010068549.1:0-14731 GCA_016617855.1 Megalonaias nervosa
CTCAGTTCGAGGGAGAAATGAACTATAAGACTTATAATGTGATGAAATGACGATATTATCTGATTTTAATGGAACCAGAAGATGTTTAGGACCAATATCTTTCATGATTCATTATTCTTCAGAAGATTTGGCGTCTTTTTGATTGTAACATTGGCATTCCGACTTTAAACAGTGACGCACCGCGTACATTTGTGTAATGTTTCGCATAATTTGTAAATTGCTACGAATTTCATATAAATAACACTTGCTGTAGAATAAAATCAAATATTTATACATAAATTACTTTTCTAAATGTGGATCCAAACGGCTGTGAAAAGTATACTTAATGTGCCGATTGTTGACTGCAGTCTATGACAGAGGCAGTGAAAGGTAAAATCAGAGTCGGCAACCTCGTTGTGTAATTTGGACAAGCATTCAGTTCCCATTTATCCGGCATGATACAGCGACTAATGTGCTTAAATTGCCATTAAAAGCAAATAATATATAAAAATTAGATAGTTAGACAGCATTTTAATTTCTCTAATTTTGATTTTCATTTTTATGCATGTTTAAAATTTTAACTTTCAATTTAATTACCGCGTTGTTTTTAAAGATGAGAGTGGAAAGACCCTATTTATTCTTGTTGCTGATCCACACAAGATTATATCGGGAAATCAACCAATTCGAAAAAATGAAGTTTGTCTGAGGTGGGATAAATCTCAGAAAGATATGCAGGTAAGCTAGTTGTAATGTAAAAGTAGTAATAGGGAATAGTGTACGGACAATGGGAATTAGCATTACGGGACCCTACATTGCACTATACGGACAAGGGGAATTTAACATGGGGAAATTTAACATGGGTGGGACTATAGACGGACATGACGTACACAGACAAAAGGTTGGGTCTATATACGGACAAAGGAAAGTTGAACATAGGTAGGGACTGTATAGGGACAGTAGGAATGGAACAGGTGGGATGACATCACGGTACTGGCAACAATGTTGCAAGTGGCTGACCTCAATCGGGCCAAACAGTAAACAGTGACAGCGGGAAACAAAAGCTATGACGTTATGTCCCGCCCCGCCAAGCGGGTAAGTTCAACTAGTTCAGCAGTGGAACTATACGAATAATACCGCTTGGCGGGGCGGGGCGTGACATAGAACGGGATAGAACGCTTGGCGGGGCGGGACTGGCGGGACATATCAATGGATAGACATAGACATAGATATATGACACATACATAGATTTATGAACATAAATATATTACACATAAAATATAAAATCGACTAAAAAATCTTTAGGCAAGAGAGAGTAAATCTATTCGAGGCAATGGAGTGGCCCTGAAAAGGGCCTTTGCGTTTCTTCTTCTTCTTTGTCTTTGTGGATGACATCCACCATGAAAACCAGTAAAATGAAAAGGTGTACGATGACGAGTGGCATCGCTTTCGTATCCATCGGGTTTGACACGCACTGCATCACTTTCCATGGTAGGTACAGTCGTAGCAAAGTTCCCATGATGTGGTACTGAATCGCTGAGGTCATAGCGTACGGCATCCCTGTCATCGCAAGGGACAGCATAGTACTCGAGTTTCTCGTTGGACTTGAGTCTTACTCTCGATACTTGCTGTGTGAAAGTATTCATCTTTCTCGCTTGGTGTTGGTAGTGACAATAAACTATCGGTCTTGGACGTTGTCCCTTTTTATACTAGTCGTAATGAAGTATCGAGTTTGTACATCGTTCCTTTTTTATGACCAGTTTTGGAAGTCTTCCTTAATTTCTTCTTGGACATCGGTACTACCTTCTGTAAGGTACCGTCATACCTGAACCGTAGTGTGATGGGTGGAAAGACCATAGAAAGGTAAGGACAATGTGGTGACCATTGAGTATGTTCCAGAATAGCTGAATCTTTGTAGATACATCGATCCATACGCAACTTCAGACCACAACTGAAACACTGTACTTCGTATCCCAATCCAGTCTCAGGTCCCAAGTAGACAAATCCTGTTCGAGCTAAAACATTCGCAGTAGGTAATCCTTCCCTATCTGTGGGCCATTTTTGAAACGTTTCCAATCGACTGGCACAACTGCAATAGTCAGGCAAGAAAACAGGAAAATGGTATGGTTTGATCTTGAAGTTCTTTGTGGGTTTCTCAGTCAATACTTGCTGTGTCAAAGTCATCCTTCTTGTTGGTGACTATCGTCTTGGAACCATTTTTTATACCAGCATGACCGTACGGTAAAGTGAAGTGGTTGGGAGGCCGTACTCGCTTCTGGTACACGATTTGTTAGACTTTTTTCCAAGGGCCGGCTGACGATTTGGTGTGTGGGTAAACATACAATCTTGTCTGGTTCGTGGGTGGTAACTTTAAAATTTCCATCCTGTCCATAGTGAAAGGCTTCATTCAAGAACCCAAAGTTAACCACTTGACTGTTGCGATAATTGAGAGTGAATAAAAACATATTATTGTGTGTATTTGTGTGTTTGTATGCGTGCTCATACGTTTGTTGGTGTGTATATTTGTATGTGTTGCTGTGCACACGTGCCTATGTGGATAGTATTTAATGGGTTATTTTATTAGCTTCTGAGTGGATAGTAGATTTGAGGTTTATTCTTGTCCCTTCCGTGTGGATAGTAAATATTGGTGTTTTTATTCTTCCTCCCCTTCTGTGTGAATAGTATAGTGTGTATGTTTTATGCGTTCTCGTTCGTTTGTGTGGATAGCAGGTATGGAGTGTTTTTTCTTCTCTTCCCGTTTGTGTGGATAGTATACATGTGTGTGTTTTATGCATTCTCATTCGTTTGTGTGGATAGCATTATGTGTGTGTGTTTTATGCATTCTCATTCGTTTGTGTGGATAGTATATATGGGTGTGTTTTATGCGTTCTCGTATGTTTGTGTGGATAGTATAATGTGTGTGTGTTTTATGCGTTCTCGTTGGTTTGTGTGGATAGTAAGTATGGTGTGTTTTATGCATTCTCGTACGTTTGTGCGGATAGTATATGTGTGTGTTTTATGCGTTCTCGTTCCTTTGTGTGGATAGTATATATGTGTGTTTTATGCGTTCTCGTCCGTTTGTGTGGATAGTATAATGTGTGTGTGTTTTATGCGTTCGCGTCCGTTTGTGTGGATAGTATATGTGTGTATTTTATGCGTTCGCGTCCGTTTGTGTTGATAGTATATGTGGTGTGTTTTATGCGTTCGCGTACCTTTGTTTGGATAGTATATGTGGTGTGTTTTATGCATTCGCGACAAAGATCCTTTTCAGGGCCATTCCACTGCCTCGAAAAGATTTATTCTTTCTTGCCTAAAAAAATGTTTAGTTCTTGTATAATTTATGTTTAACTCACAAAAACATTATTCTCTGTTGCAAGTGTCCAGTACCGTGACGTCACTCTACCTGTTCCATTCCTGTTGTTCCAATACAAAATTCCCATTGACGCTATAGTGTCCCAGGGTGTGCCATTTGACGCTATAAATCTTGACGCTATAGTACAAAGTAGGGTTCCGTAATGCTAATTCCCATTGACGCTATAAATCTTGACGCTATAGTAGAAAAAGTAGGGTCTAGTAATGCTAATTCCCATTGACGCTATAGTATCGCTTATTTTAATTTTTTATTTACAATTTTTCAGTTTCCGCGAAGGTCGGTATGAGTTTAAATAATTTCAGTACTACTTTCAGTGTTGGTAACATTTTTAAAATTTATCTATGGATTATTTTCAGTCTCCGCTAAAGTCCGGTGCAATTTCAGAATTTAGTGCTACACTTTGTCTTTGCCATTTCTGACAACCAAAACATCTGGCTAGTTATCAGTTTTCATTCAAGTCCACTAAATGTTATGGAAATTTAGTGCAATATTTTAAGTCACGGCAATCTGAATACAATCTTCCGGAGGTTTTCTCAGTCTCCACTAGAGTTTGGGACATTTTGGTAATCTTAGTACTACTTTTAAACTAAACAAATATAATTTAATCTTCTGGGATATGTTCAGTCTCCGTTAAATTCTGGGACAATTTCGTAATTTTAGCGTTACTTTTAGTCACAGTCATTTGAATATTAATGTCCCAGATTTTCTCAGTCTCCACTGTAGTCCGGGACAATGTCGTAATTTTAGTACTACTTTTAGTCTAAACCAATGTAACCTAATGTTCAGGGACATGTTTAGTCTCCATTAAATTCTGGGACAATTTCGTAATTTTAACATTAAATTTAGTCACATCCATTTTGGCGTTAGTCGTTTCCTTGATTATAACTATTTATAGCATCATTATAATTATGCAAATTTATGAACACCGCCAACATAATTTCAGGTCTAGGTAATGCTCTATATATAAATCTCGGGCTTGTATTAGTATATGTCTGTCTCGGTCTCTATTGTGTTTGTCTCTACCTAGAGTGGTAGCCACGCGTATTCAGGTCAGCCACTTGCTACATTGTTACCAACTCCAGTACCGTGACGTCACTCTACTTGTTCCATTCCTATTGTCCCTATACAACATTCCCATTGAGGCTATAGTGCACCAGGGTGATATTTTGAGGCTGTAAATCTTGAGGCTACGGTACAACCCCCTCAAATAAATATTACGGTCTACGTGAGGCTATACAGCCCCCATATACTACTTGCATCTATTTTGTCATGAGCCATCATCTTTTATTTTTTAGTGTTGAATGACACGAATGACTTGACTTTTTGAATTATAGTGACGTGCGCACATGTTGTGCATGTGCTACTGTTTAATGCCTGCAAGGCAGGCTGTTAAATACTCCTGGGAGAGGGAATCAGAGCCACCTCCACCAGGCTTTAATGCACTCAAGGAGTGCTGTTAAACAAGCCGTCAGACAGCGAAACTGTGTGTTCCATACTACCTAAATGTTAGGCTTGTCACGAGTGGGGGTAGACCCATTACGCACTCATGTTCAGCAGCTTTTTACCAATCTGTATTTAATGAGTGAGATTTGGTGCACACACACATATTTGATAAGGTAAATTTATGCGTGCATTGCACGCTGTTAAATTTAATGTCAGGTCGAGGCAAAGGAGGATCAGGTTGGCAGGAAGGCGCGAGTCCACATGGAAAGTGCTCGTTGTCTCCAGGGTTGTTGGTCTAAAATTGCGCCTTGCAAGAAATTTTGAATAGTTAAGGTGTTTAGTGCCGAAAAAGTTGATTCGAACTAATTGGGCAATACTCTGTGCTGTTTAAGAAAGAGGTACCCCTGATGACAGCTATTAGTATGTTATTATTTGTGTTTGTCACATTGTGTGACTGGCCCTGATGGTCCTGGGCTTAGACCACCTTATATGCGCTAATTTGGGGTCCTAGGGAACGTACTTGGTTTTCATGAGGGCCTATCGGTCTTGGGTTGGCTAAATGTGTTTTGGGACCGAGTATGTACGTAAAGTATTTATTTGCCACCTTGTGATGGTCATTGGGATTTGACCACCTTATATGATTCTATTTGAGGTCATACTGTAGTTCATATAGCTGGTTTACGTTTCCACTCGTGTGGAAGGCCCTGATGGTCCTGGTGTTCGGATCACATTATAATGCCTAAGTTTAAGGACATTCGTCGTGGAATGGCTGTCATCTGTGGTAATTAGGTTTCAGAATGTGTTAGTTGAGTAGGGAAATAGTGTTAATGGGGGTTAAGAAATTAGGAAAGACTTGTGTTAAAGCGGTTATAAAGAAAAGGATTTTTTTTTTAAAAGGGAGAGTGAGCGGGAGAGAATTATTATTGTAGTAGTGGTGGTTTGGTTTGTCTGCCGGTGTTTTTGCTTGGATTTCGTAATCTATAATGTGATGTTTCTTTTATTTTCGTGTTTGGTCCTAGGTTTTAACCCTGTTTTGCTTTGTTTTTGTTATGCACGATTGTCTCTGCTGAATAATCAGGTCCCCATCGACATATCAGAGACTCTCGTGCACGCTAGAGTTAATTTGATGTGGAACCCTATTTATAAATTTTGTTATTGATTTTAAGCTATACGAGTGTCTCCGCTGAATAATCAGGTCCCCATCGACATTTGAGAGACACCCATGCAGATTTTTGATTATTATTTGTGGGGTTTTATTTTTGATTTTATATTTTACCCCTAAGTCCGGTTTCCTTTTAAGAATGTTTTGATGTTGTTATACGTTAGCTTAATATTGTGTTGTTTTTCTCTATGAATTCCGAATAAGTTCTTGGGGATCCAATTTCTTGTTGGGCTATTTGTAGCTTGTTTCTAGCCTGTTGATTCTGTGAGCAGTTATTAAAGATATGTTGGAGATCCTCTATGGTATGGCAGTGGTTGCAGTTTATGGTTGAGGGTTTGGGTCCCAAGTGCTTTCCAAAACTGCTTGCAAGTTTTGTCTTGCCTGTTCGTATTCTGTTGATAATTTTTTGGTCCGAGCTGTTTATATTTGGTGGTCGTACGGACCGGTTAACTTCATTTAGGGCGAAGTAGAGTTTCCTGCCTTTGGGTGTAGTATTCCATGATTCCTGCCATTTTTTGTTTATGTAGTTTTCAGCAATATGTAAATTTTCAGAGGTGCTGTGTTTGAGTGTTGCAGGGTTTGAATCTTTCAATTTGTTTATAGCGACTCGATCGGCTTGTTCGTTGCCGAGAATTCCTATATGTGACGGTATCCACATGAATTCTACTATTTGTTTCCTAGTGGATAATTCTTTAAGTAGGTGATATGCCTCGGCAAGGAAGTTTTCCCTTGTATTGGTGTGTTTATTTTGTGTTGATGTAATTACACTAAATGAGTCGCTTATGATTACTGATTTTGGGGTGTTATTTTCTTTGATCCATTTGAATGACTCGATGGTAGCCCAGAATTCTGTTGTATATATGGAGCTGTGGTCTGGTAATCTGGTTCCCATTTGAATGTTGTACTCTGGCATAACCACTGCTGTTGCTGTTCTGGGTCAGGTGGTTTGGATCCATCAGTATATATTTTTACGAAACTAGAATAGGTGTCCTGTATATCCGTTGCAATGATGGTTTTTAGTTTGAGCTCTTGTACCAATTTATTTCCATATTCGGTAGCTTTGGTTGTTAATCCTTGGTCTAGAGTTTATCCAAGGGGCTTGATCAGGGGGTTTTGTGTATTCCTCCTGCTGCTCCAAAATTGGAAAATTTTTCCTTAGTTCAAGAATTTGTTTTCCGCCAGGCGTGTTTGGAACGAGTTTGCGACTAAAAGTTTTGTTGCATTTGCTAATGGCCTTCTTAGTGGGATGCGTGTTTAGATGGCTGGATAACCGAACTGAATATTTGAGGAGCATTTCCTGTCTTCTCAAATTTAGTGGTAGTTCTCTAGTGAGTACATGCAGTTCTTCCAATGATGTTGAGGGTAGGGTGCCGGTGCAGACCAGCAGTGCTTTTCTTTGGATGGCATCCAGTTTTTTTCAGGTGCTTTTGTTTAGCTGAGTTATATATTTGACAACCATAGTCTAGTTTCGATCTTATAAGTGCTCTATAGATAGTTATCAAGGTTTTTTGGTTGGACACCCAGGTGTTGCCCTAAAGGTTTCTTAGTAGGTTAAGGTCTTTAGTGCAATTTTTAGTTAAGTAGCCAATATGACTTTTCCACTCGAGATGTTCGTCGAGGAACATGTCTAGGAACTGTACCACTTTAACATATTTGATTGTTTGATTTTGGATATAGAGTTTGGGGTAAATAATTTGTCTGTTTATTTTTGGTGTAAAGATTATTGCCACTGTTTTTTTTTTCGTGTGATATCTTAAACCCCCATTTATCAGCCCGTCTCCCTATATTGTCAAGGCTTTGCTGGATTTTTGAGATAACTTGATTGCTAGCGGGGTTTCCAGCTCTCCAGCATATTGAGAGATATTTACTTTTGCTTAGGTGAGGTTGCGATCCAGGCCGTTAATCATTAGATTGAAGAGAGTGGGGCTGAGTACGCTCCCTTGTGGAGTTCCATTTTCTAAGGGCTACTCATTTGAGAGAGTATTCCCCAATCTAGTTAGGATTTTCCGTCCTGTGAGAAAGTTCTCAATCCAGTTGAACATGCGTCCAGTAATTCCGAAGTGATTAAGTTTTGCAATCAATCCTTTGGTCCAGGCAAGGTCGAAAGCCTTTTCAAGGTCGAGGAAAACAGCTATGAGATTCCTATCTGATTTCCTCTTTGTATTGAATGCAAGTTTTATGTCAGCTTCGAGTCTCAGTAATTGGTCAGTGGTGGACCGCTTGTTACGAAAGCCACTTTGGTTGTCCTATAATAAGTTGCTGCTTTATAAGTGGTGTTTCAATCGGTTGGCTAGGATGGTTTCCATTATTGTGCATATGTTATTGGTGAGGGAGATGGGTCTATATGAACTTATTTCGTTAGGATCTTTTCCGTTTTTAGGGATAAGTGCGACAATGGCTTGTTTCCAGCTGTCTGGTAGTTGGCCGCTGTTCCAGATGTTATTTAGCAATTTAATGATAGTTGTTGTGATGTTGTTTGGAAGATGTTTATATATAACATAGCCAATGTGATCTTTTCCAGGGGATGTTTCATTTTTGGACCCTAATGCTAATTCCCATTTGTGTAGCGTAATGTCGCTGTTTAGGTCAGATTCCTTAGTTCCTAGGTCTTTAAAGAGACGTTTAAGGGAATTTTCTACTTTTTTCCGATGTTCCTGGAAATTTTGAGTATGATTTGTATTGCTGCTCATTTCGGAGAAGTGACTGGCGAGTAAATTTGCTTTTTCCTGATTGTTATTGGCACCTCTTACTTTAGGGGTGATGTTAATTGTTTTTCCCCGGATTAGTTTAATTTTGTCCCACACTTGTTTAGAATTAGTTTTGTCATTTAATTGGGAACAAAAGTGTTGCCAGGATATTTCTTTGCTTGTTTAATGATTTGCTTAAGGCTTTTACCCCTAGCTTTATACTCTTCAAAGTCTAGTGAGTTCTTAGAGTGTTTGAATTTATTGAGAGTTTTTTTCTTTTCCCTGTGTGCTTTTTTACATTCATCGTTCCACCAAGGCACCGTTTGTTTGGTTTGGGACTTTTTGCTTTTTGGGATGTTTAGCTTGGCTGCCTCCTGTATGGTGTTGATGATGTTGTCATTGTATATGTTAATGTTGGGATTTTCTAGTTCTCTTGTGTTATTTCGGCTAGGTTAGTTCTAAAATTTTCCCAATCAGCCTTATCGTATCTCCATCTCGGTGGGATTTTAATGGGATTATATTGAGCTGTCATCTGGAGTGAGATGATGATGGGGAAGTGGTCGCTACCTAATGTATTATCTTGATCCACCCACCAGTTAGTTATTTGTGCTAGTTTGGGTGTACAAATGGTTAGGTCGATTGCTGATAGAGCGCCATCCTCAGGATCCAATCTAGTTTTAGATCCATCATTGAGGGTGACCAGGTTGGATTCAGCAGTTCAAGCTTCTACCAACCTGCCTCTATTATCCGTTTTGTCTCCTCCCCATAGTTCGTTGTGCGCACTGAAATTCCCACAGACTATAAGATTTCCTGTTAGAGTTTGGGAGATTTGTCGATAGGTATTTAGGTTAATTGGGTTGACACTGCCTGGGTCATAGATATTAAAAATTTTGATAGTTGTTGATCCGAAGTTGACTAGGACAGCCAGCATTTCGAATGTTTCGCTGACGTCTATTGATGTTGGAACTGTAATTGTCTCAGTATTGGGGAGTGTATTTATAATGAAGATTGCTAGCTCTCCTCCTTTTTTCCCATTAGGTCGATTTTTGAAAATGCCTGGGGAGTATCCTGGGATTTTAGGTTCGTATTTGGAGTTATCTGAGAAGTGGGTTTCTTGTAGGCAGATTGTGTCCGGTTTTTGCTCTGTTGAACTGACTTTGTGTTTTAATTCAGGGAGGTTGATAGTTAATCCCCTACAGATCCATTGCCAGATGGAGCAGCAGAGAGGGTGGACCCTACAACTTTTTAGAGACCTTATTTTTGAAATTTAAGGGTTCCTACGAAGGCTGAAAAAAAAGTTTTTGTCTTAATAGTAAAAACTTCTTTAATTGACCAGATTTTTTCTGATTTTTTCACGTACTGGTCACTACGCGTATGTCGTCCACCCTCTCTGCTGCTATGGTTTTTATCCAAAAATTGTATCAAGTCCGTTACGATATCTTGACCTCGGATCATGTAAATTTATTGTTACAAAACCAAAGGGAGCAGCTTGTGCTTTTGAAAAGAAATTTTTAAATTTGTTCATGTCCATGTCGCCTGAACACCAAGTATAATAAATATTCTGCAGCGTATGATTATCTACGCCATTAAATACAACTAAAATGTTACAATTATCCCTGATTACTTTTGGAATTTGTGTATATCTCTGGGTAACATAAATCACGTCTGTGTTTTTATGTCTACCTCGTGAAAATATTCTAGCTGGATTTGATTGTTTGTCCAGCATAACATCATCATACACTACTAAATTATTAATAAATCCATCCAGATCATCTACAGATGGCGCTTCATCAATATCAGTAATAAAGTCTATGACACTGTCTTCATGCAACAATTTTGCGTTTTCATTAAAATCTTTAAGTACTTCGTAACATCGCTGATCATCTACAGATGGCGCTACTAAATACAATTTATCCCACTTCAGCCATCGCATTATTAGATTAAGTAGTAATTGCGTTTCTCCACTTCCGGACGGACCTATTATAATCATTCTGATGGAATTTGGTAACGCTGGATGGTGCTTTACTGGCTCTTGTTTTCGTGTCGCAGAAAAGTCAATTATATCCATATAATTAATAATATGAGTCTATATTGTGTTCGATGCAGAGCACCTACCGATACTACTGAATTAACGACAATAACAACAAAAAATAAAAGACGAGCACTTACAGGTAAGTGTTTGAAATGTGGCACCAAGAAATATAAGTTTATTCCAACAAAGACAGGTGTGGGTGATATTGCTGCTTCGTTAGGAAAATTACCAGGAACTCCATGGGCTAAATACCCCGGTGAGAAACATTTACCCGGATATAATTATTGTGGTCCAGGAACTCGTCTCGATATCAGACTCGATAACCAAGATCAACCAAAACCAGGAGAGTATCCAGTAAATAAGATTGATCAAGCGTGTTACATTCATGATGTCGCGTATAAAAGTAAGGATTTGCAACACCGACATCTTGCGGATGTGAAATTGATTCACGCGTTAAATTCTATACCTAATAAATCTCAGAGAAAAATTAGCTAGTTTTCTAGTAAAAACTGCTATGAAAGGTAAACTAGTGTTAGGGGCTGGCAAATAATTATATAACTATCATAATGGAATCTGTTTATTATTCCCCGAGAGGATTTTGGAGAGGTAAAGCAGCGATTAGTAAACTCGCCGAAGCAGCAAAAGTTTCACGTAATGTCGCTGCATCATGGCTAGCACGACAGGCAATATGGCAAATCTTCCTAAGTCCACCTAAAAGAATTCATTACGCGTATTTTGATGTTAGTGTCCCTAATGAAGTTCATCAAGCAGATATTTTGTTTTTACCACACGATACCATTAAAACACGTGGACGAAAATCACGCACGTACAAATACGCATTGACTGTCGTTGATGTTGCGAGTAGATATAAAGAAGCGGAGCCGCTATCAACAAAGACAGCATCTGAAGTTGCATCTGCGTTTGAGCGCATTTATCAACGTGGTGGTCTACCATGGCCACGGTTATTACAAGTTGATCCTGGTAAAGAATTTCTTGGAGTAGTATCATCGTTGATGAAAAAACATAACGTTAAAATTAGACGAGGACATACTGAAATTCATCGTGATCAGGCAATCGTTGAACGATTTAATAGAACACGTGCTGAGCGGTTATTCGGATATCAATACGCAAAGGAAATATCTACTGATCTCAAGGATAGATCTCGTGAATGGGTTGCAAGATTACCGAGTGTGACAGCTGCGTTGAATAATGAAATTACTCGTGCAACTTCCATGAAACCTTCTAATGCGATCAAAAAAAATATATACCCCGTAGCTATAACGGACAACAACCTCAACCAGTATTAGGTAATGTTACAGTTAGATATTTATATGAACCTGGCGAACTTGAAGGTGGTAAAAAAAGAGCAACCGATCCTATCTGGAGCGTGACTACACATAAAATTTCTAGCGTGGTTAGATCCACTGGTAGACCTCCAACATACAGACTAGATTCTACAGCCCCTCAACGTGGATTTGTACGTGAACAATTGCAAGTAATTCCTGAGGATACGCAATTACCACCAAGCTCAATTTTGTAAACGGCCAGAGCCTCGACGTCGATTACACTCAAGACAGGTCAACATCACATTATCACGTGTATGACCGAGATCACTATTAATTCTGTCTACGGTAAATTGTCTTGGATTATTATTTGAATGCTGCCATGACATATTACAGTTGCAACTTGTGCAATGATTATTCTGTTGTTGTCTTAATGTTATAATAAATTCAGCATCAAGATCAAAATCACGTTTATTTTTTTTGTCACACTGTTTATAGCTGACTAATTTTTTATTGATGTCGATATTGTTAGTGATTTCTTCAGTTATTACGTAATCTACAATAACTCTACGCAGTTGTGATATTCTCCTGACTCGAGATACGGCGAGATAGACTAAATTCGACCATTCAATACGATCATCTACAATCCAAATTCTAGTATCAGTTATAGTTAATCCCTGCGACGAGTGAATCGTTATAGCGTATCCTAACGTCCATGGCGATTTATCCATGTTCAACGCGTTCTCAACGACATCAACAACAACCAACACGATATCATTCAAGACAAGATTCTGTACACTCGGTGGAACCAAGACACCTGGTATTTCAACTTCAATATTTTGTCGTCGAGTATCTGATGGGCGATAACACAAAGGTACATGTAGATCCGGAAACTTTTCTTTATGTAACATAAATAATTTCTTTTGTAGTTCATCACGAACTATCTTTCTACTCGCGACTATCAAATCAGCAGGTCTCCATAAAATCCAAAAATCATTCATAGTTGTCTCTGCAATTACTTTACGCAGAATCTCGCATTGTATTTGATCTGACTGAAGTCTGATTAATCTTTTAAGCTCTTTTAGCGGTTCATCAATAGCTCTATGGTCATCATTTATTTCTTCGTAATAATCTACATTATTCTTTAGCCATTCATGTGGAGACTGTCCAACAAAGAGTGGTGGTTGACCATGATCGCCACACATAATCACAGCAGTATTCTTCAATAACAACCAATCAAGAAATGTTTTTAGTGTTTCTAACGACACCGTGCATATCTCGTCCCATATGATATACTTAGGTATATATTTTTCACCCATCCGCGATGGAGTCCATGTATCTCCGCACCATCTAAAGAAACTGTGATATGTACATGATTTTACTCCTCGCTGCTTTATTTCTCTAGAAAGTTTATGTGTAGGTGTCAAAACAATTATATCTGTGGTATTATTTATAAACAAGTTGTTTTACCTGAACCACCACACCCATTAAGATAAACGGTTTTATGTCTAGATACAGGATCATACACAGATGGTGCAGATGACTTTGATATTTGATTATTATTTTTGTAATATGTCTCCGCAATTTCAACATCTGCAGATTCAGAATAACTAAATATATTTTCTTGTTTTATCCTCCACGTTCCCCATTCACCATTACCGAGTTTTAATAAATCTTTATATTTTTTGTGTACAAAATATGAATCCGTAGCGACTCTGACAGCGTGACGAGGAAATTTATTTATCATCGACAATAGTTTTATCGAAACGTACGCTAGCATCGAAGATCTTAAATGAGTAAACTGCGGTGATTCGCCATCAAGATAGCTCACAATGGTACCTAGTTTTGTTCCATCTGATAAATAAGCATTACATCGGTTTATAAATGTGTTTTTCTCCGTTGTATCAGCGATTATAAAATCTAATTCAGCATCGTCCATAATCAATCTTGTACATGTTCGTTTATGATCATGTGATCCTCCTTGTGTAAACTTACCGATTATTTTTCTGCCGAGACCTTTTGCAAGTTTCTCATCATACCCGTTCCTGCATTTACTTATTTTAATGATATGATCTTCATCAATATCAGGGAATTCTTTCCTGGCATCATCGATATTAAATCTGTCCGGTTCTGGCAACCAAACTTGCTTCTGTGAACTATACGATATAATCGCTTCAGTTACTCTCAACGATATTAAAAATCCAGCATCAAGCATATATCGCAATAATACTATCGGAACCAAACGTCGTTCTGAAAAATGTCTTCCGAACCAAGCATAAGTAATCGCATGGAGATCTTCTCTAAACTCGAATGATTCTACGTGAGCAAATCCTGTTAAGTTAAAATCTGGTAAGGGTCCGTTTATTGCAACCCTGGTCATGTCATGTGTAGGATGTCCGAATCTCTTAAAGTATTTAGAACATGCTCCATATCCAAGAAAACTCCCAGGATAACATGCTACCATATCAACCGAGATAACATCAATATGGTTGTATTTGGTGTTCCATAATCCACCGTGCCCATATTCTATACAACTTTTCTTGACATCTTCAAGAAATTCCAATCGTGTCGTTTTCCATGAATTTTTCTCCTGAGCGAAATGAGCAGCAACTGATGGAACAGTAAAACAATTATTCAATAATTGTCCAACTACGACATCATCAGAGGTATATTCACGCCAAAGGCATTGCGCAAGATGTTCCATTTCCTCATGGAGAGATTCTGTACGATAAATATCACCATTAGGTCGTACAAATTGATCGTAATGATTATATT
>JAECUM010068550.1:0-11609 GCA_016617855.1 Megalonaias nervosa
ATTAGAATAATTTTTTGCATTGAGTGTTTTTGTCGTGTTTTGTACTGCCTGTCGTGAATTACTAATATTCTGCTTGGAAAGGCTTTCTGAGGAGTCATACAAATCGAAACAAGAAAAATCACACAAGTCTGAAATTGGAGTTTCATGATGTGTGGTCATTATGGGATCAATTGCATATTGTTTGTAGTATTTGTGCCTCAAAGAACCCTTCATTTGACAAAAACATTTAGTTTTTAGGCCCCGGAAGTACGGGAAACAAATGGACTCCAAGTTATGCTCACGCAGGTATTTTACTTCGCTTAGTATGAGATCCCTCGCGTGTAACAATAACAAACTTCAAGAAGTGATTGATTAAAATGAAATTTTGTTTAAAACATGCATATATAGACCGATTCATGTAAGTACTTTGTGAAATTCGACAGTCAGGCCCGGCCGTAGGGCAAGGTGAACGAGGCAACCGCCTTGGGCCCCACGCTTCTCCGCAATGCAGTTTTGTGCTTGGGGCCCCGTGCTCATCGCTTGCTGCCTTGGGCCCCGCACATCCTAGGGCTGGGCCTGTCGACAGTTCCTGAATACGGAGTCAACTATTGGTTGGAACAACTGTATATTTAAGGAGGGATTCTATTCGACGCTTAACAACAATTACCTTTATCTGTCTCTTAGCACGTTAATTAAAGTATTAGTAAAAAATGAAGTAAACGCGCTTCTGGCACATTGATTTTTAACGCAATATCACACTGAAATGAAAAAAGAAATTTTAAATACCTTACAATCATGTGTCCTGGAATAATTTTTGGCGAAGAGTTTAAAAGTGTAAATTATTTACCCTCTGATAAAAACTGTATCACTTCAACTACTCTGTTTGCATCTTAGGTTGCTTCCATCCAGACCTACCTCCCACGCCTGTGAAAATGCATCAAACTAGAATTTTAAAATTGATCAGACTATTTTCCCGCAACAATTAAATTCCTCTTCCTCAATGATATAAGAATCGATACGTTTTGAGATTAAGATACGAGTGACGTTGAGTTTCAGAATTACGTTTCGTCACATTTTCGTTCAGAAAATATACTTATTGACATCGCCATAACCGAACCTAAATTTTACCAGCAGTACTTCCTTATTTATATGTTTGAATATTAACATGAATTTGGGGCAATTAAGTATACTGCAGTTGTAAAATAATTCTTTTTTTTTAAAAAAATACAAATAGAAACACAATTATAACTTTGTTCCTCCCATACAGAACCAGTGACACAGATCAAAGACAAATAGACAGACAAACATGCAATCAGAAAAGAATAAGCTCCGCCGATTTTATGAATCGAGAAGAGCTTGTCCACAGATTTGCCTTCCTAAATTGTTGTCTGTCCAGCCCCTGGTGCCGTTCAATTTGTTTCCTGAGCCAAACATAGATTCTAGTAGCTAATTAGGAAGATTGGAACATCCAAACTGACAGTCCAACAAAGTTTTATGACGAAGAGGGAGGAAATTGAGGAAATCTACGGGCCGCTCCTCCTGTTGCCGTCTGCTTGTGTCACGTGATGATTTATGGTCGAATGTGTCACTTCATCATATCTTCCCTCCGCTATAAAACTTGTCGACGGAAGCGTTCTTGGGATGTGTAACCATTCAAATCCTTCATCGTAATTAAACCCGTAACCCGATATGTCAACGTGTGTCTCTGATATTCTGTCGTGCCAGAACGGGTCCAATAAGGAGGGTTGGCGACCAGGATGATCAATTCTCTACAAGACGTCTGTTCCTGCTGATTAGTTGATTTAATAAGACTACTAGTTTTTAGTACCCTAAAACACATTTAATTCCGGATAAACATTTATTTTAAGCATTTAGTGTGAATCTGATTCAATAAATATTTCTCAATAAAATTTACCATTTTAGAGCTAAAATATTATTCATAAATTAAGCTTCAAGCAACTACACTGAATCTGTTAGTTAACTGAGATTCACAAGTTACGTGAATTACGGCAGATGTATTTTCGCGGGAACGAGTTAAACAAGAAATAAAAATTTATTTAAACGGACAAAAGACAGTATTTTAATTTGTATGCATATGTCATTTCATGCAGAACAATTCTGATAAAATACCAAGTCTACAGATCGACGTGATACTTCAACAAGCCTTTGACATTACTTTCGAGAGAAAAATATTGTAACGATGAAAATACATGCTATTGCTTTTATCCTGTTATTCCGTCTGAGAGGTTTGCAAAATAAACATTTTTCTGATAAGAGAAAACAAGCAGGAGATAGAATAATTAGTACCCGTTAGAACTCATTAACATACATTATTGGTCCGAATTTGCATGAAAACGATTAAATAGATCGATCATCGCATGGACATTCTGTGTAACAATAACACATGAAAGATACTTTTGTCAATAGTTACCTGGCTGATACGTACTCGACCAGACCTTTGTTTGGAGGTCGATTCTGAAAATATAGGACCTAGATCATAAACATCCACAGTGTTTTATATATTTTATTTTTGCTTCAGATCCAGATCGTTGCACTTTTACAGGCGTAAGATTTATTTACGTCATTGAAAAATCTCACAAATCGCGAATAATTAACATGGCTTGCATGCTACTGCTCTAAGATCTGTGGTAACATATTTTAATTTGTTTAAGGTGAATTACCGGTGCTGTCTTTAAAACAATTGCTTGTGTGATAATATTTATTAAATACAAAAAAGATGGCGAGACGACTAAACTGATATTGAACACAAAACTGGAAAAGTGCCATTGGTCATTGCTCAGAAGATATTGCAATCAATTATGTCTGCTACTAGACAGAGTGTTGACATTCTACTAGACAGAGTGTTGACAAGCATGCTCAGTAAAATTAAAAAGAGTTAAGAAAAAGCAATGTACAGAAAAGTTGTCAATATTTACAGTTATATTTTGCCAAAGAAAACTGCGTAAAAAATAAAAAATGACACTCTTTCCCTCAAGTAAGATTTAATTTTGAAAATGTATACATCAAAAATTTGCATCAATCTAGCTGGAACTGACGTAATATTTGAATTTAATGTAAAAACAAGCGGAAACATATTCAACGGAAATAAGAGCATGTCTTGAATTGGTTATTTTTAGAAATATACGCATTAGCTGACAAAATGACCCGAACATTTAGAAATTACTTTTCTAATAAACAAGCTTATCATTTATTTTAAAACCCGAATTTTAACTTACCTGCACGTAAGACAAAACTAATACAAATTGGCCTGAGTACGTCGTTGCGTAGTCCCTAGAAACATTACTTATCTCTAATTTGTATAAAAGACAGCTAAGCCATGTTTGAAAACCAAACTTTTCATACAGCATACCATATAAATGATGCCGAGCGGACTTCAGATACGACTGTCGTCAATAAATAAAAAAGTCAAGCATTCGAATTACTTTCTCGAAAACTACTCAAAGAATTTTTAATTGAACTCGATTAGCATTTTATATTCAAATAAATGACGCCATCTCATCGTCAAATATTGCAGCCCTTACTAAAAATAAAAATGTTAAGCAAAACCCAAACAACCTGACAAAATGACTTCTCAAAATTCTTTGCAACGAAATTTAACCAGATTTGAAAGAAAACATCTTCGTAAGTGGGTCTTTCATGTTTATATAAAAGTTGCCTATCCGACGTTAAATGTAGCCAGCATTAAATGTAAATGGCTTCCCCCCCCCGACCCCCCCCCCAAAAAATGTCTAAGACTTTGACTAACCGATTGTAAAGATTCTGGATCAAATGCGCATACGTTACTTTAAAAAGTTTGTTTGCGTTTTGTGGATTTTTAACATAGCTTTAATAATTTTCCATTCATATCGCTACGATGTCTGCAGTGTGGCAGCTTAATAGTGATGTCTAGCATTTTGGCATCATGCCGCAGACATTTAGCATCACGTCCCACTAAGTCACATTATTCTGACACCAGGCCGACCAGTACTAATACTAATCTCTCTATGCTGAGCGCCAGGAGAGGCAGCTGCTAGTACCATTTTTATGTCTTTGGTATGACTAGGCCGGGGTTCGAACCCGCGACAACCCACAGTCGATGCGGACGCTCTAACCACGTAGGCTACCGGAGCGTTACTACTTTAAAAAATAAAACCGTGCAAACGATTTTTCAGTAGCTGCTCACCAACTTTGACATACTTTTAATCATTCTGGTATCGAGGTCCTTCGAAGTTCATCAAATTATGCCGATTTGCGGTCATGTATGGCTGCCTTTATTGTAACATTAAAACCTTGTAAATCAACCTTATTCTGAGAGGCCGCTCAACATAATCAAATCTAAGTTTACACAAATCATACTGGTTTCAAGACCCTTCAAGAGTACTGAAAATTATGACCGCTGTTGCTTAAAATTACAAAAACCCTACAAATGATTTCTTCTAAAACATCACTGGAGAGAAGTAAAGCGAATTTTACAAAAAGCATTCACCATACATATGACTGCAAGATATTCAAGAAACAGTACACAAATGATCCTTACATGTAACGTTTGGTCTGTGTAGGTCTCGTGTCTGTGTAGGTCTCGTGTGCGGGTCTCTACTAAATGTAGTCAAATTAGTCAGAGGCTCCCTTTATAATCACCATACACCTAAAGTTTCTGACCTAAGCAGTAACCGCTAACAACAACAGATCAGGCCACTTCATTGCTAGATGACGATGCAAAATGTAAAAATAGATAAAAAAAGAAGACTCTGTCGAAGAGATATGAAGCACCTGATGCAAATGAAATGTTTTCAGGATGCTGATACAATATCCTGTATTGAAGCTGACTGGTCTTCTGTTACTATTCTCGTTAAATGTGGCGATACACATGTACGATAATGTGCAAGTTATTTTTCTTTTTTATCAAAACCCAAATGGAGGAATCTATGAAGTGGAGCTACCTTACACAAATCAGTAATCCTCTTACGATCAGAGAGGCAAAGCTCAAATATTGAAACATGCAATACAAAATCAGATATTAAACTTTTAACAGATAAAGTACTTCTTGAAAACAGTCCAGCAGGGCATTTTCTCGTTTCATATATAGTATGTAATGTTTTCTATGATTGGTGATAATCCATACAAATAAAAATACTCCACAATGCTGTCATTCGGAATGTTTAGAGCTACCAGATAGGGTTTCTTGTTTGATGACTGTCGTTTGTGTTTATCACATAGGTTGGAACATCGATGATGGAATTCATCTTTTAGGTAGACCACATGTTCCAATGATTTGTGTACGAACTGTGTGCGAGAAAGTAATGACGTTTCCGGGAATTCGTTGTGAACCCACACAATTCGCAGATAATGATAACAATAATTTTAAACTTGACTTTTTCTAATAACGTGTCAGTTAGGAAAGAGAGTATTTATACCATGATGCAAGAGAACCCCGGCGCATTTTGCAACTATCTGCAGTGTTATATGATACTGATATGATCCATTTGACATAAGTAATTTTATTCTGTTATCCGTGAATTCGTTTGGAAATGTGTTTAACAAATTAATGCATTAAGGATATATCTTGTTAGGAGAATACTGTTTCTTCTATTCCTCTTCGTCTTTTCCTCCATTGCCAACATTTTTTTTATTTATTTATTTATTTTTTTTTTTTTATTGTGGCTGCTGTCATGTTCGTCTATGTCCGAAACTACACTTTAAATCAGAGAACCTGTGATAGTCCAAAATCACTTTTGGGAACTGTTGATTTCAATGGCATTACTGAATTGTTCAAACAAGATCATATTTACTCTGCTGTCGACGCACAATTGTCCCAATTTTACATGGTGCAAATATTCCTCATCTTGGCTTGGTCTGAAATCGTAGGAAATGCCTTGCATACTGTTGTCACCCAGTTTTCCCATGGCTTCAGAGTCAAGTAAGCTTTCGGTAATGCTTGTTAGATTTTTGAAGGGTCAATTCACACAACGTCTGGCCGTCCTGGGTGGGTGATATCTATCTTGGATACATTGTAGTGAAGGAACTGGTTAGGGTTTTGACCAATAGCTCCATCAATGGACCGCATTGCTGTTGATGTCAATGAACTATGGTAGAAATTACGACTTCCACTCGAGTTTCAATTGTTACGAGGTTCTATGGTCTTAAACTAAGTAATAGAAAAAAAGCGAAAACCAACAAGTTTGTAAAATTCAACAAATAATTTATTTTCCTAGAATACAAAGTGAAAATTTAAAATAACTTACAGTACTGTGAATTAAATTCCAGAGTGATACAAGTTCTGTCACAAGGATGAATGTATGGTGTTCCAGCTGAATTCCTGTGGTGTTCCAAATCAATTTCATTATTGAATGTGTAGATGTGCCTGTAGTGTCAAACGTGCTAATTTGCCAATGACCTGGAATGTGGCGATGTGTTAGCAGTCTTTTGATGTATCACAATAATATAATCCAAAAAGTACTTCACTGAAATCACTATGATTCCAAATTAATGTTTTGTTCGAAGAATATTATTGAGGACTTTGTAATTCCAGTGAATAATAATTTGAATAAATAAATCGACCAAAAATTAAAACCTGAATACAACAGTAAGACTAAGTTCGCTTCTTATGTTAAGGCAAGAACGAATAATCCTTAAGTAAACAAGTTTATAACCCTCCAAATGACCTAGGTCGCAATTAGCTACGTATTATGTTGTTTACAAAATAAATGCCACTGATCGGGTAGACCAATAACTTGGTTTTGGACTAAGATCAATTATAAAATAAAGATATACGTAACATATAATCATTGAAAAAGCCAACAAACAATATCACTTAGATATATATAACACAAGTCAGTCTGACTTAGTTCGTTTCCTACTCTAGGGACCATGTATAGTCTTGCTTCTGCTGTGCTAGTTTTTAAATTGTTCTTATTGGCCACCAAACGGAAGAGACGCAAATTCACTCCGTTCAACAAGTGTAGTCGCGCTAGCTCAGTTGGTATAGCTTCGTTCTCATAATCCAAGGGTTGTGGGTTCAATACCCACCTGAAATCAGGTCGATTGCCTTGGTGTATCTTTTGCAAAAGCACTTAACTACCATACTTAACTACCATTTCTTCGGCATGATAAAGCCAGTAATGTGTTAGAAGTTCCGTTAAAACAAACCAACTAGCCATTCAACAAATAATTCTTGCAAGCACATGCCCAAATGCATACAAACCATAATTTCAAACTTGCGACCTTGTTTGATTTTCTTTTGCTGGTTGTTAAATCCGTGATTGTGGTCAGCATCAGCATCATCAATCAACTCTGTGCCATTGAAAGTGCCAAGAGTGTTGGATTTCCGAACCTCGAAAGAATACATGAAATTGTTGACACGAGCCACTTTGGGCTGAATTTGTATTATCGTTTTTATGACTTTTTCTTTCCGATACAAGGAACTGTTTGTTATTCGTATCAATGCAGTCTTCTGTTTACAAATTAGTTTCAAATTCGAGTGGATATTCTACCCAGTGTTATTTTTACATCTTTATTCGGGATCGCATTGCAAACAGATCGAGTTCTATCTTTGAACAGTCGCCATATTCTTGATGGATCATCATTGTTTTGTGATGTTGTTTTTTTATCCAGCAACAAAACGTGTCCAAATTTCTGCCTGTTTATCGTCTCTTCTTTTATAGTGTTCGCGTTGTCTTAATGTTTTCCACGTATCTTTCTCCCTTGTCCTGATGCGTGGGTGTCGGAGCAACTGTTTCGTTGGGCGTGTGTTGCGATATTTTTGATGGTCCAAAGAGCTCTTTTCCTGTGTTGATCAGCACATTTATTCCAGCATTTAGTATCTCACAGGAAAACCAATCATCCTCTTGTCTTGCGAGGGGTAAAAGTTGGCTGTGCCGAGTAAACATTACTTACTACTTACTCATCTCTCGCCGAGTAGATGCATATTCGCGCTTTGAGAATAAATTCCTGTATTTTGTACCCTTAACAAGCAGCGAAGATCTGCATCGCTTGCTATCTGGCGTACGTCAATTATCGAGTTCGTTGTCTATTTTGCCATCATGTTGCCAGTTTAGAACACGTCGCAAAAGAAGCGATTTCAGTGTTTTTTTTTTTTTTTTTTTTTTTTTTTTTTTGGCTCATGTACCGGAGGCAAGCTAGATATTACTAAGATGGGTCGAAAATATGGAAATATTGTGTTCGGAATGGAGACAGAGGCGAGGGTAACACTGTCTTACTGGAAATGTATTCTAGCCATTATATTCTCAGAGATCGAACTCATGAAGTTGTAATTTAGCTCGTTTTAAAGAACAATCATAAAGAAGTGTAATAGTTCAGTGAAAAAGATAATTTCATGACACCCAGTTTCACTCTAAATACTAATAGCATTAGCAATGGTTAAGTGTCAGACTAACAATTTTCCAGTTACCATCATTATACCTATGGTATTTTGATATAAAAGGGCATGCATCTGAAGGGGTTTAAACCCGCTGTCTTCACTTCAAACATAGTAGAGTCAGACCCATACAGTGTGAAGCCTGCGTTGAGTACTTGTATAAAAAGACCATTTATAGGCATTTCGGGACGAGACAATGATTGAGATGACGACAACTATTTTGTCTTCCGAAGAGAACATCATTTTCTTTAAGGTGTTTACATTCGTGATTAATATAAATTTACCTCCGTTTGTGGTAGACATTCGTTGCACCTTGTGAACATTTCACACCTAGGAAGAAAATAGGGTCGCTAGTGATCTTCACCAACTCACTATACACTGGAGTGATCAGCGCGACTGGAAAAGTATTGAATTCGATGTTTGGATACGAGACTTAAAACATAATGCCGAGGTGTTGCTACGTGTGTGTGCTAATGTCTGCTCCACTAACAACCACCACAAGAACAACTAGAAATACCCATACAGTTCGTACCGTCACCCCAAAAAAGGAAGAAAAAATTATTTTCCGCGTGGGATTGCCTTGATTTGTTGTACATTATCCAAATTACACCAAGTTCCTATATTATATCAGTAATCTTGTCTGGTATGTTTACTCTCTGATTTCAGAGAGTCTGTAGTCATGGTTGCACCGTCAGTTCTCTAAGTGATCGAAGAATTGTCAGAGAGGCGAAGTTGGGAGGCGTTGTATCTGGGCCATCTTTGACATGCTCATTGCACGTAAAACCTAATTTGTCAAATAGTTTATCGAACACTAATAATTCTTATTCAATCGTCCTCCACAAAGTATGGTGTGCTGTTACAAGAGTGGCAGTCTGCGTATTCCTTACTCAGAGAGAAAATCAAGGATAACACATTAAGTCTGTGTGAGGTACTCCTTGCAAAGAAAATAGATGCGAGGTGAAAATGGGAACAAAATCAAACTCATTTCTACACTAAGAGGTCATCATTGCAACTCAATGTTTAAAGCACACAAAATCTTGAACAAAGCAAAGCGTATGGCAACGTCAGTCTCAATGCCCATTTTTTAATGTTGTTCAAAAGTTCCAAAAATAAATATTACTTCAAAATTGTTAAAGTTACGTTAAAAATCCAAATCACACATATATACACACTTTCCAAATCCATAGAAGATGCCACCAAAATGGACATCCGATCATAAACTGCTCTTCCTCTTCATATTCTTCTTCTTCGGTTGCTGCTGCTATAAATGTATTATAGCGCAAAAAAAAGTGCAAGATAGAAAGACAGTGTAACATCAGTTATCACACTTGACCCTGAATCCTAGTCTTATCGAGACCACAAGAGTTACAGTCCTTAGTGGATCGATCAGACTCGTAGAACCGTACGAATTCGAAAAAGAATCTGGACATTTCTTGCATCATTAAACATTTCTACACAAAGCTCAATCGACAGTTTCATATGAAACTGAAGAAAGGGTATATTCATTTGTTTCAAATGCGAAAATCGTAAATCTAAAGTTAGTGTTGTCGAACGTATCTTTTTCGAAAAGGAAACGAACGTACGTATAAATATTTTGCGTACAAAGATATACTCAAATACATCGACGCGCTACCACTTTTGCTGAAAGCTTACAATCGATTGTACCATCGTAACATCGGCCGTACACCAGAACAAGTGAAGTACACAAAACGAAATGTTTCATCGATTGTTTGGGATCTTTGAGAAATAGAAGAACAACCCAGTAGGTCACAGCAAGAATCAACGTCGTAATCTTACCTTAGTGATGAAAACGGGAGAATGGATTCGCATCGGAAATTAAAAGCTCAAACGCACATTCCATAAAAATATATATCCAATTGGACAACATGTTTGTTTTATGTGACAGAAGACATCGTGGTCCACACCCACACGTCTATAAACTGGAAGATATGAATATATGAACAGAGAAACTTTAAAAGGAAGATTCTAATAACTGCTAAAGTGACAACAAATGACCAAGAAGGACGCCAAAATGTACGATGTCTAGAGCATGTAGAACTACAGAAGACAAACAATGAGAAAACGGCACGTGAACGACGTGAAAGTAGCTTGTGAAGGTTATGAACCGACGTTCGATTCTTGGATTACAACTTAGCAAGTAATCGACCTTGAAAAGAAGAAGAATCTATGAAAATGTCATCAAAAGTTCATGACACCTTCACACGTAGCATAACTACATGCATCACAGATACAAGAAACAGCAAAAGCAACAAAAGTGTCCTGGAAACTCAAATTGTAGGTTTCTATCAGATCTCTATATTGTGACCTTGTAACAATGCGGCGAGCAACTGTAGACCATTTTACCGAGCAATTGTACAAAAAATATTTGAGAAGTTCTGAATATTCTGTTATAACACTTTTGTTTCTTTGAAAATGCCAATAAATTTAATACCGATCGATATGCAAAATAACGTTCTGTAAACTGTACAATGATCTGAAGCTACACGTGTAGCACGCCAGACACCTGGAGTTATATATGCGTAGGACTTAACATAGGTAAATGACAGTTACTGAAAATGTCGGAACACATCTGCTACTGCGCAAAAAGAACATTGTAAAGTCCAGGTACTCTTCGGTTATTCTCTGACTGATATTAAAACCAACAGGCATAAAGGTTACACATGCAATTCTGTGTCATACAACTTTGAAGTGGTTTCAACGTTTTAAAGGTGGTCTCGAAATTTTGAAAGATGACCCACGTTCTGGAAAACCGTTGTCTTCGACGTATGAGCAGGAAACTAATGTGAAACGGCCAATTAATGAAAATATTCGATACATAGTGGAATATATTTTTATGATGACAAGCATTGATTTGTTCGCTTCTTTTAATATACGGATGAATCTGTTGAAGCTCATAAAGGTTTGTGCAAGATGCGTCCTCAAATCTGTTGACAGCTGATTAATCTGAAATCGCCAAACAGCTGCTCGACACATATAAAAGAGTGACTACACATAATGTTTTCAATACTTCATCGAATTCATTGAAGGGCTCGATTTGGTTTTTGTAGTAGAATGGCGTGTAGCTAGACCATTTTTTGTCATACGCTGGCGGGGTGTTCGGGGTGGGATTGCGGTTATTCATTTTAAACGCTGGTCGTGAAATAATGGAGTCATTTTTTCTCATATCAAGACTAATCGCAATATTACCAAATCATTAAAATAACTCGTTTGAATGCGTTTTTTTTTTTTTTTTTTG